>CP125978.1:55306405-55480256 GCA_030063025.1 Avena longiglumis
ATGGTCCTTTTCAAAACTCGCCACCTTTGAAAAAGGTCGTGATGCAGAACCGATATCACCACAATCGGCTTCCAAGAGCCAAGCAACTCTCGGGTCACCACTCGAGTTCCAACTAAAACAAGAACGGCGGTGAGGAAGGTAGCTGCCAGAAGACTTTGAGGCGCCAGAGTTCTTCTCCGGAAAGTTTGCATGTACCGATCCATGCCTTGGTTGATCTCTTTCATCCTTGCAAACATGCTTGTGCTTACTAGCTCTCCTTTTCTTGCTGTGTTTCCATCAAGACACCTCCAGCGGGGACACACAATCCAATCGAGGAGAATCGGGCCCAACAGACTCTGAGAGGACCACCACACCGAGCCAGCCAGATTTGCCACCACCGGATCCCAGGAAAAGGCCGGTTCTCTACATCCCTCGAGCATCGGCCGGCGGGGCCAATGGAGCCCCAAGAGGGCTCGCAAGGATCAAGAACTTCTTCGTCGAGCTGTGAGGTTTCAAAGTCATCACCCTCCATGCTCTTACTAATTGTTTTTATCCGCCGATTCATCACTATTTACATCGGCTAAGCACCTTCCATGCGCATTTAATCGACACTTCTAGTGGGAAAGCCGGGAAGTGCCGATGCCTTCGCAAGGTCGATCTAGTAATCCTCAAGGTGTAGATGAAACGGTTACGACTTTGGCCAAGCCCCCAAAGAACAACACACAAGTCGATTGTCTCGCTATCCGCTATCCCTTGATCTTAGGAGAGGTACGTCATTGCTCGGCTCATCCTTCCATGTTGGACGACATCGACGCCATTTCGCCTCGCCAGGTTATGATATCTCAGCCTTGACGCTCGACCTGAATCCATCGAACCAACTCTCTTCGTCGCCAACGATGAACCACGAGCAAGGGTGTTCTACCTCAATTCCAGCCTCAAAGCCTTGTTGTCCTCCCCGATCGAGAAGTTGATCGAGGGTTCAAGAGGTGAAGAGTGTTCTTGCGAAATCAAGGACCAACTCCCAAAGCATTGCAGGTGAAGCTTTGGCCAGTTGTAACTGTCTTTCTACGGGTCAAGGGTGAAGTTGGCTCGTGAGAGGATTAATCTGCGCCTAACTCCCGAAGGCCAATATTGCAGACAAATGTCAGCGGCTCAATGAGAAAAAGGCGTCTCTGGATGCCAAAACTGACACCTCTGTCAGCACCGCCGAGCTTGCACCCTTGAAAAAGGAATTGGGAGATCTTGAAGAGAAGGTCCGGGAGACTAAACAGCTCATTCGTGACAAGAAAGCATTCATCGCCCGCTCCCAAGACGAAGCAGAAGGCCTCAAAGCTCAACTGAAGACTGATCTGGCGGAAATACGTGCCCTGAACAAGCAGCTAGTGATGGGCAAGGACGAAGATGACGAAGCCGAGATCGCCGAGGTGGATCGTGTCCGCGCTGACGCCCTCCATGCCTTCGAGGCATTCCTTCAGTAGCTTATTCATGTAAACTGACACCTGCTCGTAACAGTTTGAACCTCTAGAGTCGATGGCTGTGCATCGGCTATATTTTTTTATTGGCCGATTTCATGTATCGCCCCCATATTTCATCATCCATCATCCCACATGCTTGGGAAATATTTTTGAGATGTCGACTGTTGTCACCATCGAATTTCACGCCGCCCTCCTCAAGCATGTACGCTGCCCCCTTAAAACTTGATCGACCTATGGCCCGTGCCAATTTGGAGACCATTTACCATATGTTGCATCCTTAGTCCCCAATGGCAACAGACTTCCTATACCAGATCGCCAACGTGGAACTCCTTTGGTCTCACCTTCTTATTATATGCACGAGCTACCTTGGCCTTGTTCTTTGATTTTCTCAATGACCACAGCCTAAGCTCGCTTAAATCCTCAACACATCACCATCGTACGCATATTCTTCAGCTTGTTAGATCGTTCTGAAAAGTGACACGTCTCGATCCAGCCGTAATCTCCCAGGGCAATACGGCTTCTTGTCCATAGACTAGATGGTATGGCGAGGTTTTATCGCTCCATGACATGACATGCGATAAGCCCATAAAGCCTCTGACAAAACCTCGTGCCAACGCCTAGGGTGCTCATCGACTTTCCTCTTGATCAGCTTGATAAGGCTCGGTTGACGCCTTCACTTGCCCATTTGCTTGAGCATAGTATGGAGATGATCGGATCGCCTTAATTCCCGTGTCCTCACGTAACTTTCTAAACTCGTGAGAAATGAAGACCGAACCTCCATCGGTCGTGATAGTTTGGGGAATCAATCTATGAATGACATGTTCTTTCACAAAATCGATAACATTCTTCGAGTTCATCGACTTCATAGGGACGGCTTCCACCCATTTAGTGAAATAATCCGTAATGGACAAAATCCACATGTGGCCTTTGCTTGATGGAGGATTGATCTTGCCAATCATATCCATGCCCCAACCTCGTAATGGCCAAGGCTTGATGATGGGGTTCATTCTCGACGGGTACCGTCTGAATTTTTCCAAATTTCGACATGCTTGACACCCTTTGTAGTACTTAAACAGTCCTCAAGCATGGTGGGCCAATAAAACCGATCGCCGATCAACCATTTCATCTTGTGAGCCGATTGGTGAGTCCCACAGCGCCTTCGTACCTCGTGTAGGAGCCGATTGGCCTCGGTTGGCCCCAGACATTTGAGCAAAGAACCCTTCCAGTCCTGTAGAACATGTCGTCCCCAATAAGCACATACTTCATGGCCTTGTACCTTATCCGCTTAGGTGCCCCGAGCGAATCTTTCAAGTAATTGAAGATATCGGCTCTCCAATCGTCGCCTGTGAACTGCACCAACATCAGCTCCCTACGCGCCCTTGTAGCCCGAAGCCATTTGTGCGAGATCATTCGCCTCGTGATTCTCGCGATCGCGGGATCCATTAAAGTTTATGTACCGAATCGTGCCATCAGCTCGGCATTGCAACCATAATGGGAAGAGTGACTCGCTCACACTTGTATTCCTCCGTGAGTTGGGAAATCACCAATTTGGAGTCTCAAAATTTCCACCTTCGCTTCGAGCTCGATGAGCAACTCCATTCCCTTGCGACGCCTCATACTCGCCGACGTTGTTGGTGCAAGGGTAGATAGCCCGATGGAGAAGGAATATGTTGTTCGGGCGACACGAGTAGAATGTCGATGCCGCAACCATCATCACAAACCGATCCATCGAAAAACATAGCCCATGCTCATAGACAGACGCTGCTATATCTGTTGATTCTTTCAGAATAAGGTCGCCACGACCCGAACCGCTTTCGCGGGTTGATACCGGATATCAAATTCCGATAATGCAAACATCCATTTGCCGAGTCGGCCTTTCAACATAGGAGCCGACAGCATATGTTTTATGACATCTGATTTACATATAATGATAATCTCCGCTGAGAGCAAGATGTGGCGCAGCTTGGTGCAGGTGAAAAACAGGCAGAGGTACAACTTATCGATCTCAGGATACCTTGTCTCTGCATCCAATATCCTTCTGCTGATGTAAAACACAACTCGCTCCAGACCATCATAAACTTGCACCACCACCGAGGCGATGGACGTGTCAGCCACTGACAAGTAAATGTAGAACGGCCTATCCGGCTGGGGCGGAACCAACACTGGCGGCTTCGTTAGATATTCTTTGATCTCGTCAAAGGCTCGTTGTTCTCCCCACGAACTCCTCATCGATTTAATTTTCACCGGTCCATGAACGGCTCTATTCTTCCCGACAGATTGAGATGAATCTTACGAAGTTGATCTTGCCGATGAGAGATTCTTTCTTCGTGGTAGGTGGCTTCATTGTTCGTGACCGCCTCCCGACTTTTCAGCCGATCTCAATTCGCGTTCATGGACCAAGAAACCCAAGAACCGACCCGTCACACCTAAGGCACACTTCTTTGGATTCATCCAGAGTCGAATTTTCTTGTTCGGTCCAGACGCTGCAGGCATCGTCCAAGTGTCCTTGTATCAAGGCACTTGACCACCACGTCATCGATATAAATTTCCACCAGCTTGCCGATCGATCATGGAAAATGTAATTCATGGCTCTTTGGTATGTGGCGCGGCATTCTTCATCCAAATGTCATGACTACATATTCAAACAATCCCAAACACGGGACTCAATGCGATCTTGTGTATATCTTCCGGATCCATAAAAATTTGGTTGTAACCGGCATTGCCATCCATGAAGCTCAAGACCTTATGACCAGCAGCTGCGTTGATTAATGTCTCTGCTACCGGCATCGGATACTCATCCTTTGGAGTGGCTCTATTGAGATCCCGAAAATCTATGGCAACACGCCAGCGGCCATCCTTTTTCTCTACAGGTACGATATTAGAAATCCACTCAGCATACCTGCATGGCCTGATTAACCTAGATGTCAACATTTTCTCGATCTCTTTCTTGACTTCTCCCAAAATTTCGGCCTTCATCTGTCGTGCTCGCTGCTGGAATGACCGAAACCCTTTTTTAAGCGGGAGTCGATGCTCAATGATGCTCTGTCTAACCCGGCATCTCAGATAGTCCTGTGCAAAGCAATGGATATTCTTTCAACAAAGCTATCATCGGACCCCGCAGATTCGGATCTAACTTCTTGCCGATAAATGTTGGTCGCGGCTTATCCCGGGACCGATGTCAATCTCCTCTAGCTCATCGTGAGGTAACCCATACCCTAGCTTTCCGTCACCTGCTAAATCGATGCTAAACACGGGGCAAACAGTTGGTGAGGATAACAAATATAATTTGGGCCGATTGCCGGAATCGGCCCCCTTTTTTATTGCATTAGTCAAGGAAGGTTTACAACTTATTTGTGCTCTACAATGGCGGGAATCTCCTACTACGATCGCATGACCGTTTGTCGTAAGATTATCGCTTTTATTTTTTGTGGCCAATCGCAGGATCGCCATACCACGCTGATCGTGGACTTTGCTACTGTCGTGCCGGTGGATAAGACCAGCCTCACCCGTTTTTGTAGCTTCAATGCGCCATACCGCTCAGATCGATTCCGTAGATCGGCTCTTGGTCTTCGCCTCCCATATGTTCATGCCCGGCTATGGAGATCTCGATCGAATTATCGCATGAATGACCTCCACTTCATCTCCATCCCATCAGTATTAAACCGGTGCATCGTGGATGGAATGCAGATTAGCGTGAATCCAATCTCTCCCGGCAAGACAACAGTAGGTGCTTTTGCTGTCAACGATGAAGAATGACGTAGTGATGGTTTTTCTGCCCACGGTCAGATCCACGTTCAGAACGCCTTGCGTTTCTGAAGTTTGGCCGTTGAAGTCGCTTAACGTGACGTTGGTTTTGATCAGATCTGCAGTGGAGCATCCTAAACGTCGTAGCATGGAGTATGGCATTATATTGATCGCCTCGGTGTCACCAACATCTTGCGAAGCCGCCCATTGATATATCCTCGCAGTCTGTGGCTTTCGGATGTTTGTAGCCCTTCTCGTGGCTTTTTAAAGATAACCGGCCGTGGGCGCGATCAAACTATGCCCGGTAGTTCTTTGGTTCTTGGAGCGCAAAACTCGGCAAGTATGAACACCATGTTTGTGCCGGCCGATGTCTTCGCATCGGCTTTTCGTTTGGGCGCCACTCTTTCCTTTTCGGACGAGCCTCCGCTTCCAAGGTTTGCGAATTTTCACGGCAGATCGCGTGCTTTCCTTAAAGTGTGGAGGTACCGCGCGGCTTCCTCCAAGCTACGCAATCGCTGAACTCTACGCTTTTGGGTGTGTCGAGTCCATCGACACCACCTTGGCGGTGATATCTGTCTTCTTCTTCTTCACCTTTGGCTCCTCGAGATCTTTTGCTCGAGATGACTCCTCTTGTCTGCTCGAGGCGGGAGGCCCTAGACGCTATTGAAATCGGACTGTGTCATCCTTCGTTGTCCACATTCCGGCGGTTGTCGATTGTAGGCAATCGGCTCATTCCCGCATCCCAAAGAATACTTGAAGAAAGGACAATCCCAATGTTTATCCACGCCTTCCTTTTCCTTTGACTTTCCCTAGCGAGGTGCTCATATCCTTCATCATCTCTATCGTCCGGACGTCGGTCATACTGACGCTCATACTTGTTAAGGAGATGCGTGGAGTGTGGCTTCTGATATCGCACGCTTCTCACTTGCTCCTCGGTCAAATACCGCCTGTCATCATAACGGGGCCGGTCACGTGTACCAGCCTCCTCTCTTTCTTTGCCCCGAGAGCGACCGCCTTCCTCCTTATATGTGCCATGGTGGTACACATGCCCTGCCATATTAACATCGAACGAGAAATCTAACTGACGCCTCGTGGAGTGGCTGTGTTCTACCATGTTGACGCCGGGAAACGGGTTTGTGTCTACTTTCATGGCAAATTGCCCAAGGATCAGACGGCCCTGTTATATCGTCTTTGAATAGGTAAAGGTGGTGAAAATAGAAGGTTCGTGAAACCCCAATATTTTTATATTTTTGATGTTTTTCATACATAAGGGAAGTTACGAGACAAAACTGAAGAGTAATCAGAGCCCAGGGTGGACAAACCACCCTAGGCGCGGGCCCAGCCTGGCCACGCCTGAGGGGGGTGTCCTCCCCCCCTCCCCCCGAGCTCCGACTCCGCCTTGTTTCTGTGTCAAAACCTTCCTTATGCATTGAAACTGTGTGATATATAACCCCCCGGGTTCCCCGAGGTTCTTGCGTCGTGTTTTTGTTTCAATCTGTTTCTGTCAGGAAATCTTCTCAAGTTTAGAGCACCATGGCTTCCGTCAACGACAAAGGCAAGAAGCCCATGGAGATAGAGTTGGAAGAACAAACTGCCGCGGGAACAAGGGGAAGGAAACCTACTTTTGTAGGAGAAATTAACACTGCGGATGCTTTTTCTCGTCACATGCAGGGAATCATAGCCTTCGGTCCAGAACTCATATACTGCCCTGAGGTAGCGGAAGCCCTTCGAACCACCATCGAGTTTTGTGATAAGTACCGTGCTTTGAGGATGAAGGTGGATATGCTTCAAGAGCAAAAAAACAGGCTTCGTAAGATGCTGGAAGATTTCCTGACCCATGACAAGAGAACACCACCACTACCGAAGGAGTAATTCATCATCAGGTTTGGCATCCCCTTGGCCTGTTCCAAGCTTGGGGGAGTGTCGTGGTATCACCACCATTATCTTTTATCTTTTACCTTTTTAGTGGATTCATATCTATGGTAGAGAGGTTATCTTATAGTTTGTTTTGCATGTGGAAGTATCTCTCCTTTAGTTGATTATCTATGTATCCCTTGGTGTGAGTGCCTTTATTGAATATTAATGAGAAGTCTCATCTTTTACTTTTTGCACTTCTTATTTTAGTTTGCAATATCTATTATATGATGGACCTTGTTGATCAGTATTGGCATCACTTTGGGAGCATCAAGTAACTCTAAATTGGTTTTGGCAAACCAACTTCTGGTCAGTAGCAACAATTTTTGAGGTTTGAAAGAAAAAGAGAAAGAAAAAGCTTACAGGTATTTGGTATCATTTCTTTCTTTCTTGTTGGCTCATAAGCTTAGTATTCTTCATTTAAGATTCTTTTGTGTCTTCAAGGAAGATTGCATGTTTGGCTTTATTACTTGTATGTTTGCTTGTTTCTTTCAACTCTCTTGCTTGCTACCCAGCCTTGCTAGCCAAAAACCTGTTTTGAGAAGGCATACTTCTCATGTTTCCAAATCCCTTTGAACCAAAAACCTTTGCCATTTGTGTCCACCATATCTACCTAGTAGCATTTTGCTATTCCAAGCAAATTCTCAAGCTTCATCTATCTTCCGAATTAAAAAGTATTTTGTTATGTGAAAACTAGTTAGTAAATCTCTCACAAACTTGATGACACACCTTATTTTCTTGCCCCTAATAGACTTGAACCATTGTGGACATTGAAGTTGTATATGCTTGCACCTATACGTTGGGATTAGCAGAACCGTGTTGTCACGGGTAACGTTTTCAACATAGAACTTGTACTCTATACATCGTTGATATCGTGCTCTTTTGTCTATGGATGTCAACGATGTGAAATAAAAGGGGAACTTGTGAGTCCATGGAGTTTGTACTTTGTGTTAGAGAAACGCCTAGGCCGCTAGCCTAATCCATGCCTAATCATGGTGGAAACTTGCAGCACCACTATAGTGAGCAATCTGTGAAGCATCCTCAATAAAAAACTATACACATAGTAAATAAAAATTCGAGATGCTCACCGTGCTTGCCTTGTCACTTTGGTTATGGGAAAGCTGTACCATGTGTAAGGGTACGCTGCTGGTTCTAAATGATATGCAAGTACTTACAATGACAAGAACTTGCCTGGGCCCAAAGTTGATGTAGCATGAGGAGTGGCCCTCATATTCAAGGGACATGAGATTTCCAACTTATATTTCGTCAAGCATATAGTCCATCTTTGTTCACTTTAACCTTAATCATCTCAAGATGCTTATGATAGGGGCAATGAGGGCTCAAAGATAGTAAGTACCATAATCTTTTGGAAGCTCTTTATGACTTGTAATCCCTGCTACCCTCTAAGAAGGGACCTTTCTCCTAGTTACCACTTTGAGTCAGTAAACCTACTTCCTCTCTATCTCCGGCAAGCTTTTGAGTTGTTGTGTTTCAAGCATTCATATGGTGATTTATTCAATCATGTTCTTCGTCTTCCTTGTTTGCACAAAACTCTTATCTATTGAGTATTACTTTGAAAGCCTTCACTTGTGAAAAAACCTTTTTGAGCAAAGAGTGCTCCTGTTTTGAAACTTCTAAAAAAAGCTTTTGTGAAACTGTTTGCCAGGCGTTCTCTGACCAAGAAAAAGTTTGCTAATTACAATTATGATTTATCTTTATGCATCTCTTGTGACTTTTGTACTTGGTTGCAAGCTAAGTTATATAATGGTGAGTTGCTTTCTTCTATGAGTTGTGCAATGGTAAGTGGGATGCTTCTTGTTCGTATTCTTTTATCGACACTTCACTCCATAAACATGTGGACATGTTTACCGAGCTCAGTATTCACTTGGGGACAAGCGAAGTCTAAGCTTGGGGGAGTTGATACGCCCAATTTGCATCACCATCCTATATCATAATTTACCTCTATTCATTGATATTTGTCTTATTATGAGGTATTACTCATGGCTTTTCATCTGTTTATGCATGTTGGATGATTCTTGGAGGATGAACTGCCGTAGTCTGGATTCTGATGGAAAAGAAGGCGTTTCGGTGCAATTTCGCGAAGATCGGAAAAATACCAGAAAAATATGGAAACATATTATTTTATCAGAAGACGAAGGAAGCCAGAAGGGGGGCCTCAGGGGGCCCACACCCCCTAGGTGCGGGCCCACCCTGGGTCGCGCCTAGGGCAGGTGTGGCCCACTTGCCCGGCCTCCGACTCTCACCCTTCGCCTATATCTTCCCTACGGAACCCTAAGTTTGAGGAGGCGACCACAGATAGATTTCCGCCGCCTCTAGCAGACAGATTTCTACCGTGGGAATGTTGGAGATATGCCCAAGAGGCAATAATAAAGTGGTTATTATCATATCTTCACACTTATGATAAATGTTTACATACCATGCTATAATTGTATTAACCGGAAACATTAATACTTGTGTGATTTGTAAACTAAAATAAGAGTCCCTAGTAAAGCCTCTTGTTAAACTAGCTTGTTGGTTAATATATGATCATGGTTTCCTGATCATGAACATAGAGATGTTATTAACAACAGGGTCATATCATTAGGAGAATGATGTGATGGACATACTCCTATAGATAAGCGTAGCATAAAGATCAAGTCATTTCATTAGTTCAATTGCTATATGCTTTCTGATACATAGTAACCTAATTCCTTCGACCATGAGATCATGCATATCACCTTTACGGATGGGTGCTTTGATGACATCAAACACCACACCGTATCGGGTGGCTATAAAGGTGGCATTGAGTGTTGGAAAGTATTGGTTGAGACACATGGATCAAGAGTGGGATTTGTCCATCCATATGACGGATAGATATACTGGGCCCTCTCGGTGGAATGTCATCCAATTAGCTTGCAAGCATGTGAGCTCAC
This sequence comes from Avena longiglumis, assembly GCA_030063025.1. Lineage (NCBI taxonomy): Eukaryota > Viridiplantae > Streptophyta > Magnoliopsida > Poales > Poaceae > Avena > Avena longiglumis. The sequence continues at coordinate 55,316,451 of CP125978.1, forward strand.
AAGGGATCACATATCACGGGAGCGAAAAGAGTACTTATCGGTAACGAGGTTGAACTAGGTATGCAGAGATACAAGCGATCATAACCTCGGATAAGTAAACTATCGTGAGACAAAGGGAAATTGGTATCGTATGTAAGTGGTTCATTCGATCGCAAAGTAATCGAGAAATATGTGGGAGCCTTATGAATTTCCAGATTCCTCTATTGGTTATTGTTAGAAGTGTCTCGATCATGTCCGCATAATTCACGAACCGTGGGAGACACACTTAAGGATTCGACGTTGTTTTGAGTAGTTATGGTATTATGAGAAAGAGACCGAATGTTGTTGAGTCTCGTATGGGATTCGGATATCACGAGGTGATCCGGAATGGTCCGAGAATAAGATTCATATAAGGAAAGTCCTGCTTTGAGTTCGGGATGATTCCGTGTTTTCATCGGGAATGTTCTAGAAGGTTCCGGATTGTCCGCACTCGGGGAGGGTACATGAATGTGTCATTGAATGATTGCATCATGTACTAAGTGTTCTTGCTGTTCCAAAACTGAAAAGTCAAACCGCCGGTTTGAAAGTCAAACGGCTAAACAGAAACTGTGGAAAACAGAGCTGGGAAACAGAAACTGTGGGAAACAAGCAAGAGGAGGTTGAAACCAACTTGGAGGAGGAGTCCTCTCCTCCAAGCCGCGGCCAGCCTAGGCCGAGTTGGGAGGGACTCCTCCCTTCTCTGGCGCCACCCTCCACCTATAAAAGGAGGGGCCTCCTCTACACACACAAGTTCCTATCCTCTAATCTCGGTTTAGAGCCGTTTGGTTTAGAGCTTCTAATTGCTCTAGCCTGCGGTTTAGAGCCTTCTAATTGGTGTGTCTAATCCTAGACCACCAATATCTCTCTCTCATACTCCACCATACTCGCTCCCAAGGCGAAGCCTGCGGATCTCCCTCTACTTCGTACCACGGTTGTCTTTGCGGAATCGCGAGAGAGTGCTACAACCTCCGCTGCTGGAACAAGGGAGAGGAAGGTCTTCGCCGAGTACCGAACGTGTGACCGATCATGAAGCGCTGCGAACGCAGCGCCGGAAGGATCGTCACGCGATCTTGAGATCGGAAGAGTACGACTACATCACCCACGAATCTGCTCGCTAACCACTTTGGAATATTCGAGGGTAAGTTATTCCATCGACTCGTTGCTACAATCTAGTAGATAGATCTTGGCTTGTTTGTTTGTATGCGATAGAAAATTTTTGTTTTCCATGCTACGAACCCCTACAAAGGGTATCGAGCCGTGTCTATATGTAGATCTGTTGCAGAGTAGAACACAATGGTCATTGTGGGCGTTGATGCTTTTATTGTCGATTGCTTCTTGTGTACTTTGCATCTTGCGGTATGTTGGGATGAAGCGGCTAACCTTACATGACATCGTTCATGAGACTTGCTCCGCTTGACATGCAACTTGTATTGCATAAGTGGCTTTATGGTGCCTGTTTCTCCTAGCATAGTTAAGATTCAATTTACAACGGGTGATTGACAATACTAGTATCAATGTTGTGGTTCTTGTTCGTAAGTTAGAATGACACTTATTGAAAGCCCCAAACCACGTAAAACATGCAAAGAAAATTAGAGGCGTCTAACTTTGTTTTGCAGGGGTGTGCTGTGATGTGATATGGCCATGATTGTGATTATATATGATGTATGCAATGTTCCTTATTGTAAGTTGGCCGGCAGAGCCATATGGTTGTCTTTAAATTCTGTTAAGACCGCGTGTCTATTCAAAGTAGTTGTAATAGTTGAAGCCGGTGGACGACAACCATGGAGAAGCATCATTGACCTTGATGCAATGTCGGTAATGATGGAGATCATGTTCGTGCTAGAAGATGGAGATCGGAAGCACAAAGAAGAAAGGCCATATCATATCACATATTATGAATTGCATGTGATGTTAATCCTTTTGCATCTTGTATTGCTTAGTAGACGGTAGCATTATAAGATGATCCCTCATGCACATGAATTTCAAGTCATAAAGTGTTCACCCTTAGTTAGCACCGTTGCTAAAGCTTGTTGTTTCGAAGCACCACGTGATTATCGGGTGTGTTAGATTCTACAAGAGTATACAACGTGAGCAAACCAGATTTGCTCATGCGAAACTAAGGTTTGATCTTGACGAGCCTAGCATGTATGACATGGCCTCAGAACACGGATTACCGAAGGTAGAGCATGAGTCATATAGTAGATATGATGAACATGTTGATTGTTCGCCATTGAAGCTATATCAACTCTCGTGATGATCGGTTTTGATGTGGTGGATTTGGTTCGTGCGATCACTAAAACAATGTGAGGGATATTGTTTTGAGTGGGAGTTCACATAGATTAATTTAATTATTAATTAGAACTCAATTTATCATAAACTAAATCAAAGTGAATTTGCATAGTTGTTGTAGTCATTGGCATCCGTTTACCACCTTGCGCTTAGTTATAATTGAGATGGTAGAACTATAGAATTCTGGTTAGTTACTTTACGAACTGGTATCGTATTGTTTTGAAGTGTTAATCTAAAGTTTAAAAGTCCTATTGCAAAATTTCAGTAAGTTCCGGTTACTCCATGAAGTTTAATAATTAGTATTAAATCAAGAGTAACAATTCCAAGTGTTAGTATATAAGTATCATGTTTGTCTCCATGATTTTTGATATTCAAAGGATTCTCTTAATATCAAGGTTATCTAGGATCTGAAAGAGTTGTTTCAGAAACCATGATGTGTGGAAGATATTGTGATATCTGAAACGAAGTATTGGTTACAACATGATAGAGTATAATATGGCAAAAGTCATGTTCTCATATTTGATGAGAATTTGCAAAAGGTTGGAGACACTAGTTGTCCTAATCCTCCAAAAGGTTTTGGAGAGCAACATTATACTTATGATTCACCGTTACAAGCCAGTAGCTTGATCATGGATAAATCCATGATGAGGGTGAATATTTGATGTAGGTAAGATGTTTACTACACCAAGAGATTACTAAAGAAAGGAATTTGAAAGAACACCAAACATTTGATGATAGGTGATCTACTTCAAAGTGCAAGTCCAAAGACATTGGTATTTAATTATACACGCTTTGGATTATGTGTCATATGTATGACTCCACTATTGATATTGATAGATTCTTTCAAACAGAAAGGAAATATTGAAAGAGAATCTCATAAATATATGGCGTAAAGAAAAGACTAGAATTGTTCGGTTTAAGTATATAGATGATATACATGTTATGGCTATATTCTTTGCTTATTAAACAATGTGGTTATTAAGTATTTGATACTGAATTTGTTGGTGAATCGTCATACGAAACAACACAATTCATGAACTACAATGGCCTAAGTAACTAGCAAAAATATGTGATGATGTTCATTGAGAACAAATAAAGGGTTATTGTGTTGCTCGTTAAACATCAAAGCTTGCCTTCAAGATTTGTTTTATCAGGTATTATGAGAACAAAAGGGTTGTTCAAATAAATTACCGTAATCCATAAAAGATGGATGATTCACAAATCTCGTTGGAGAAATCACATCCATAAAACTAGTGCTAAAAATGTCGAAAGACAAATTGATTGAAAGATCACTTAGGAAGTGACATCGCCGCTTAAATTATAATGGAAAGAAAACATGAAGAAACTCCATGTGGATGGAATTTTGGAGTCTTCTGATTTTTGATCAAATGACGCTTGTGAAACTTTCCTAGAGATAATTAAAACTTCGTTCATAGGCCAAAAGGGAACGAATGACTAGCTTGTTGGAACTTGTACGTATTGTTGTACGAAATCCATTATGTGTAGTCAAGAGCGATGGATTTCAACTTCATATGCTTTCTCCGAAAATTTGGGTGAATATTTACTTAATAAGGATGAAGTGTGAAATATTTGAAAAGTTCAAAGATTTTCAAGATGAAGTGAAAAATCATTGTAACAAGAATATAAATACTTTATGATAGGATCATAAAGGAAGATATTTGAGTTACAAGTTTAGCATAATACCTAAGATTTAAGGAATCGTTCCGTGGATTTGCATTTCCGAAACACCATAAGAGTATGGAACGTTCGAGATATGTAATTAAACCTTGTTTGACATGGTAAGATCAAAGGTATAATTCATAAAACTGCCATTATATTTTAAAGATTAAAAGCTTTAGAGATTCGTTTTCCACTAAAAGAGCTCCATCATAATCCGCTGAAATGACACCATATAAAGTTATGGTTTGGGATAAAACCCAAGTTGTCCTTTCTTAAACATTGGTATGCTATGCATAAGAAAGATGTTTGCAACCAAAGTCGGATGAACTGTCTTTGTATGTTATTTGAATAACTGTTAAGTAATCCTCCATAACATCGGAGACAAAAGTGTTTGTCACTTAAAACGCCAAGTTTCTTTGAGAAGGAATTTTCGTGAAAAGTTAAGTGGGAGGACAATAGAACTTTGATAAGGTTAAAAGAACCTTAGCTGTATGCAGAGTTGCGCTTGAAAAGTGTTAGGAGGCAGCAACAAAGCTCATGGCTCACGTACCTCAAAGGTTGTGGTCACGGAGATCCAAGTTCCTATTGAAACAAGTAGGTCGGATGAACAATCAAATACCAAGATTTGAGGGTTGAATCATTATTTGAGAATAATGAACCGACTACATGCAAAGAAGCGATGATGGGCCCTGACTCCGTAAAATGGCTTGAAGCCATAAAATCCGTGATAGTTCCATATACGAGAGATCAAGATTTGAACTTGAAAGACCCTCTGGGAAGGTACAAGACCTTACAACAGTTTGGATCTATACAGAAATAGACATGGATGTTTCACATCTATGAAATAGTCGACATGTTGGGAAAGAGTTCACAACAATGTTCAAAGGTTGACTATGACAAGATTTGATCTTTCATTAGTGATATTTAGTCTAGACGGATTAATGTAGCAACCACGACATATAATTTTGTTATGTGTTGGATAAACAAAAACAAGTTCTTCTAATAGAAGGGTTACCAAGGACGTGTGCATGACACGGTCTAAAGGGTTTTTAAAAACAAGGGATGCTAAAAACATATGCAAACTTCAATGGTTGAAGTAAGCATAGCGGAGTTGGAATCTTCACTATGATGAAACTGTTAAAGAGTTTAATTTCATCGAGACAATGAAGATGCTTGCATTTGCAAGAAATTAAGTGGGCGCTAAGACATATTTCTAATACATTATGTAGAAGACATATTGTTGATTGGAAGTGATGTATCCTTTTATTAACACAAGATAAGAATTTCATCTCGATGAAAGGCTTAGGCAAAACCAAATATTTAGCATCAATAGACGCTAATATGGTTGTGCGAAAGTACATAGATGTTGTATTGAATGAGTTCAATATAGAAACTACAAGAAAGGTTCTTGTTGCACAGAAAGGATTGAATGAGTTCAATGTTGATGATATATTCAAGTGTATTGACATTTGGTAAAGTGAAACAAATAATCAAGTATAGATTGATACTTGATGTATGAAATCACAAAGAGTATTTATATCAATCATACTGTGATATGTACAAATCCAGATATGTCCTATGCTCTAAATGTTGTGAGCATATACCAGAATGATTCGTAAGATGATCATTGGACAATAGTAAGGACATTCTTATGATCTTTTTGAAGAACTAAAAGTATATTATTTGTAGAAGTGACAAATAGATGGTTAGTTCATTGTAAAAGTACTACATTGATACTAGTTTTTGTCACAAAGTACAAATTAAGTTTATCTCAATCTAAACTAAGGGTGGCACAATATAATGGAAAGTGAGTTCCATAATGGATTTGGATGATTTCCAAAGTTAAGACATTGTGACAGATACTACAACAAAAGGCTAAGTATATGACTGCTATAATAGCAGCTAAAGAGGGCGTTTGTGTCAAGTAGTTTGTTATCAAACTAGGTGTAGTTCACAGCGGGATAATACTATGAAGATATATTGTGCGACAATATTATCAACATGTTTTAACCCCAAAGAGCTAAAGGTCACACCGAAAGACCAAATTTATACAAAGCCATCTCATTAGAGAATGAGTGATGCGTAGAGACGCAAAGACATGCAATTACACACGGACTCGGAAGTGTCGGATCCGAGATCGATTGACCACTAGCAATCGTGTACATACAACACCGGAAAGCCATAGGTGTTGAATACACAAAGGTTTGAAACTAGATTATTGACTCTAGTGCAAGTGGGAGATGTTGGAGATATGCCCAAGAGGCAATAATAAAGTGGTTATTATCATATCTTCACACTTATGATAAATGTTTACATACCATGCTATAATTGTATTAACCGGAAACATTAATACTTGTGTGATTTGTAAACTAAAATAAGAGTCCCTAGTAAAGCCTCTTGTTAAACTAGCTTGTTGGTTAATATATGATCATGGTTTCGATCATGAACATAGAGATGTTATTAACAATGTGGTCATATCATTAGGAGAATGATGTGATGGACATACTCCTATAGATAAGCGTAGCATAAAGATCAAGTCATTTCATTAGTTCAATTGCTATATGCTTTACGATACATAGTAACCTAATTCCTTGACCATGAGATCATGCATATCACCTTTGGGATGGGTGCTTTGATGACATCAAACACCACACCGTAACTGGGTGGCTATAAAGGTGGCATTGAGTGTTCGGAAAGTATTGGTTGAGACACATGGATCAAGAGTGGGATTTGTCCATCCATATGACGGATAGATATACTCTGGGCCCTCTCGGTGGAATATCATCCAATTAGCTTGCAAGCATGTGACTGGCTCACAAGGGATCACATATCACGGGAACGAGAAAAGAGTACTTATCGGTAACGAGGTTGAACTAGGTATGCAGAGATACCGACGATCATAACCTCGGATAAGTAAACTATCGTGAGACAAAGGGAAATTGGTATCGTATGTAAGTGGTTCATTCGATCGCAAAGTAATCGTAGAAATATGTGGGGGTCATATGAATTTCCTGATTCCTCTATTGGTTATTGTTGGAGAAGTGTCTCGATCATGTCCGCATAATTCACGAACCGTGAGAGACACACTTAAGGATTCGACGTTGTTTTGAGTAGTTATGGTATTATGAGAAAGAGACCGAATGTTGTTCGAGTCTCGGATGGGATCCGGGATATCACGAGGTGATCCGGAATAGTCCGAGAATAAGATTCATATAAGGAAAGTCCCGTTTGAGTTCGGGGATGATTCGGTGTTTTCATCGAATGTTCTAGAAGGTTCGGATTGTCCGACACTCGGGGAGGGTACATGAATGTGTCATTGAATGATTGCATCATGTACTAAGTGTTCTTGTTGTTCCAAAACTGAAAAGTCAAATCGGTTTGAAAGTCAAACGGCTAAAACAGAAACTGTGGAAAACAGAAGCTGGGAAACAGGAAACTGTGGAAACAAGCAAGAGGAGGTTGAAACCAACTTGGAGGAGGAGTCCTCTCCTCCAAGCCGGGCCAGCCTAGGCCTAGTTGGGGAGGACTCCCTCCCTTCCTGGCCGCCAGCCCCTCCACCTATAAAAGGAGGGGCAGGGCCTCCTCCTCTACACACAAGTTCCTATCCTCTAATCTCCGGTTTAGAGCCTTTTTGGTTTAGATCTTATAATTGCTCTAGCCTGCGGTTTAGAGCCTTCTAATTGGTGTGTCTAATCCCTAGACCACTAATATCTCTCTCTCATACTCCACCATACTCGCTCCGGCTTAAGCGAAGCCTGCGGATCTCCCTCTACTTAGGTACCATGTTGTCTTTGTCGGAATCGCGAGGAGAGTGCTACAACCTCCGTTTTCTGGAACAAGGAGAGGAAGGTCTTCGTCAGTACCAAACGTGTGACCGATTGCGGGCGCTCTTAAGCAACGGCCGGAAGGATCGTCTACGCGATCTTGAGATCGGAAAGAGTACGACTACATCACCCACGAGAATCTGCTCTCGTTAACCGCTTTGGAATCTTCGAGGGTAAGTTATTCCATCGACTCGTTGCCACAATCTAGTAGATAGATCTTGGCTTGTTTGTTTGTATGCGATAGAAAATTTTTGTTTTCCATGCTACAAACCCCTACAGGGAATTCCTTCCTGGAGAGGGGAGACCATCTCCATCAACACTGTTATCGAGCTAGGATTCATCGGGATCATCATCATCATCCACACCATCATCTCCACCAGCACCATCATCACCACTCTGTCCCGCCGTAACAATTGTGTTGGATATTGCTTTAGTTCTTAGGGGAAACTTTCCCGGTGTTGATTACTATTGTAGTTGATGCTTGTGAGTGGAACCATTGGATTATTGTTTATGTTTAGATTGTTATCCATTACCATATCATCTTTGATCTTGATCCATATGATGTCTTGTGAATAGTTTGTTTAGTTCTTAAGGACATGGGAGAAGTCATGTTGTTAGTAGTGAATCTGTGATGAGTTATTATTCAATGGTTTAGTATTTAAGTTGTGGTGCTATTATTCTAGTGGTGTCATGTGAACGTCGACTACATGATACTTCACCATTTATGGGCCTAGGGGAGTGCATTGTGTATTTGTCTACTATTGTGTGGTTGCCGGAGTGACAGAAACCTGAACCCCCGTTAGGACACCTTTGCACAAGGGAGTGTAGGATCTTAGAGTTTAAGGCTGTGGTTAGATTTATATCTTAATTACTTTCCTGTAGTTACGGATGTTTGTAGGGGGTTTAATCACAAGTATGTATTAGTCCTAGGAAGGGCAGTATGTTAGCATAGGTTCACCCACACAACACTTACAAACACCAGAGAAGAGTACTCAGCTATTTGAAGCGAAAGCACTTGACATAATTCCCATGTGTCCTCGAGAATGTTTGGTCCTTATAAGTATTTCCACCAGCTTGTCCTTTGCTAAGAAAGGATTGGGCCACTTGCTCCGTTTGTTTGTTACTTCCGTTACTTGCTCCTTGTTTTGTTGCCTTGTCAGAAAACCACTAAAAATCCGTTTGCTAAGTATTCACAGGGATTTCCTGCTCCATACCATTGTTCAGCACCTTCTGCTCCTCGTTGGGATCGACACTCCTATTTATCGAAAGAACTATGATACACCTCCTATACTTTTGGTTCATCAGGTGGACCTGCTGCCAATTCCTTATGGCTTCAGGCCTTTCCTCGGCAGTGTGACGAGAACGATCGTTCTCAGAACCAACACTGGATGCAGCTGGATGGTGAAGCTCCGAGATGTCAGCAGCAGAATTTGTCTTGACCATGGGTGGGCAACTTCATGACCTTCAAGGTGCTGAAGGGTAACATGTTCAAGGTCACCATCTTTGATTACACCATGTGTGAAGTGATCAAGAAGTGCCCCCAGCATATGATCCAGCCCTTGCCATGATCGACGAGTAAAAAGTTGCCAGTTTAGTGTAATCCTCTTGTGTGTGTTGTGAACCATACCCTACTCTCGTGCTAACTATGCTACATCTATCCCACTGCTACATATTTTTCATTGTCATTAACTATGCACACGATCAGGATGAAACAAAACACATGGTTTCGTTTCCGCTAAATAACGGGCCTCATTTCTGCCCAGATCCCGAATAAGCCCAAATCCCGGGAAAGAAAATAACTAGGAGATTTTGGTCCAAAGCCTGATTCGCGCGTGAAGTTACACTAGTGGGGAAAAAGGCCTACGAGCAAGCAAACACGCCAAAAGTGGCCAGAAACCTAGAACTGCACAGGGGTTTATTTTGCGAAAAACTTGGTGTCAAGGAGGGAAAGTAGTAGATCCCTTTTATAGTTCTGTGTGTGGCAAAGAGGACCCTAGTACCAGAGTGATCAAGACACTAGTCTCTACTATCTAAAAAGAACCAAACGTTCCGTTTCCTGGCGTTCAGCGTTTCGCTCCCCTTCGTCAAACCTCACCCCGACAACGCTCCCTTTCCTTCGTGAGATCCCACATGGGCCAGGCCCAACACAACCCCACTAAGGATCTCCTTCCCACGAAACCCCATCTCCCCTCTCTCTATACGACCGTGGCAGCGTTAGGTCAGGGATCGGGGCTCGCCGGTGGCTAGACATAGCGCGACCATGAAGTCCACTAGATGGAAACGGAGGTGGACCGACCGACCGACATGGCCCTTTCCCCCTCTCCACTCATGTCGCCCTCTCTCGTCTCTTGGGTTTTCTCTCTCCATGTTCGAACGACGGAGCGATGGCAGTACATTCCAGTGGGTTTGAGCACAAACATGCATGATGACGCGGGGAGGCTGTTGCCCGAGGTCACCGGCAGGAGGTGGCTCAAACCGCACCCTCCTCTATCCTTCTTACATCTGCTCTTTGCCCACATATCTCTTCCCCGCTCTGATTTTTTTGTGTACAAATGCAGATGGAAGGACAGGGAAGAGTCACAAGCTTATATGATTATTCAGTTGTCAGACTCTTGATACAATTGGCGTTCGATGATTATATAGGAGGTATTGCTGCTATACAAATTGATATTCTGTGTTACTATTTCAGTTGTTGTTATATAAGAGCATATCAAGAGGTATTGTTGCTATACTGATTGTATAACGATGGTCTTGTTATGAGTTGTTAGCGTGCCCAAGTGTAACATCCCAAAAATATAAATCAATGATCATCAAACTCTAATCACTAAATTTAGGGTTAACAAAAACTTTGATTAATTTAAATCATATGAATGCATGTGTGTATGTGATGATTTGATAAATACATGAATGAACTTGTGTGATTAACCTAAATAGCAAGAAATGGTTTAAAGATGAATATAGCATCATATAAAACATTTCCATGCAGAAACAAATCAAGAGAAAATCAAAAACAAAACAAATAAAGCAAATGGTCATTTTTGCCAATCTTGCTCACTAGGTCACTTTGAGTGTTTCTAGTCCTAGATTTCAAACAAAAACTTTCCCAATTATTTTAACCCCTTGCTAGAACAAGTAAAAGTGAATCAAAGCCCACCTTTCAAACTTACATAAACAATTGGCAACCTTATTCAAATCACATTTCAAAATTGAATCTTTATCATATGTGAAGATCACCAATTTTCAAAACCCAACCAAACCAGTGCCCCGTGACTAATCCAACAAACCAGACACTCCCTAATATGTGCCTAGCAAACCCACCAAGTTTGAATCCAAAATTCAAATTCAAATTTCTTGCGGCCATTTTATCAAACACCTTGCAGATACAAATCAAACAAACATCAAACACTATAGTGTGCAGTAATTTTGGCCTAACTTGTTCCCTATCTAGCTCACTCTACACCCTTAGTAGATCATCTAACTTGTTTAATCCCTCTAGCTCACTGTAAACCAGACCATGCCATTAATGGCAAGCATGCCGAGCCTCACCTTGCCACCCCATTGTCGACATCAAGCTAGGAGCAGCACCAAGCCTAGCAAGCATGTCTAGCAGGCACTCCACCGTCCACCGCCACTCCCTGTCCTAGCCCCGAGCACTGCCATCCCCTGGACCACATGACAAGACCATGCCAAACCTCTCTGCGTGCGAGCCGAGAGCGCACCAGTGCGCCACCCTCGACCAGCACCCACCGACCGTGTGTCGCCCTAGCTGTGTGCGTGCGTGATCACCACCGCCCCAGTAACCCCGCAGACATGCCCGTTCGCCTCCGCGCGGACCATGCACGCTGTGCGCCATTAAAATCGCCGTCGGACCCACCCAGAGCATCGACGCGTTAGGACCGATCAGCACCGCCCCATGCCTCGCCACCATGCCGTAGAGCTTCGCCAGGGAGAACAGCACTGCCCCCTACCGTAGCCGATGCCAGTAGCACTCTCTGCCATCGACCACGACGAGCTCAGCCCGCGCCCGTCGGTCCTATTCAGCCACTATAAATAGAGGCCTCCACCGCTCGTTTTATTCACACCAGTTCACTCCCCTCTCCCTCAGAACCACCCCACCTCACTCCGAGAGCAAGGCGAGCAGCGCATCATTAGAATTTGGCCGGAGCCCGCCGCTGCTGGAGGAGAAGGGAGCTGTCGATTGGAGCCGCCCCAGGAGAAGCTATCGGTACCAGGAGAACCGCCGTCGTTGACTTCGTCATTCGCCCCCGTTGCCGACCCTCGCCTGAGCCCCGGTGATCCTCCCACGACCCCCACCTGCTGCGCTAGGGTTATGTCTCGCTGGCGCTGCCCGACGTGGACGATGAACCAGAGCCGTTCGATTAGAAATAGATCCCACGGTCCACATTGCCCCGTACCGCTTTGCCCCTCAACGTCGCACTGACGCGTGGGCACAACCACTTAACCAGCCCGCGCGTGCGTTGTGCGTAGTGGACCGGCCCAGTAAAACATCCGGCGCGACCCAACAATTCAAATTTAGATTTATTCATTTAATTTCAAACACAGTTCTGTACATAGATTCAAAAATCAACCCAGCTCGATTCACTGAACCAAAATGCATGATACTAATTTTGTTAGAAAGGTATTGGAAAGCTTAATCCAAGCCCATTGGATTCAAACCATTTGGATGTATAGATCAACCATGGTAAAAATAACATGGCACAAGCTTTTCTGCATTCAAACATTTTTCAAAATTCAACCATAAGAGTTTTTGAGTTGATTCCAACTCTCAAAAATCACATTTGATCATACCTTTCAGAATATATAAAAACATATGGGTTTACTTGCAGAGATAATTTTCAAGTAATAAAAGAATGCCACATAGGCATTTCTAGTCACTTTATTTAATTAAAATAAAAAAGGTTAAACCTTATTAAATTGTGACACCACTTTAAATCACATTCCCATGTACTGAAATATGTGGTGATGACATGTGTCAACATGATACCATGTTTGAGTTGGAGAATATTAAATCTTAAGTAGTTTTTCAATGAGTAGAAATTACTTTTCTCAAATTAAAATAAATAAGACAAGTGCTTTAATCCTTGTGATAATAGTGATGATGCTAGATCATCTAGTGTGAATTTTTGTGTGATGATTAAAAATAGTAAAGTTTTGTTTGGTGATTATGTACCTCGTATTTATTTATAAACGCTAGTACCGACCAAGGATATGAGGAGGAAGGAGGATACTACGAGGAAGAAGCCGAGGAGAACTTGAACCATTGCTTTTCACAAGGCAAGCTAACTCTTGCAACATAGCAAGCTTATACTTGCAATTATGCAAGCTAACACTTGCAAGATACCCTACTTATGCAAGCCTGATACTACTAGTTGAATGAGCAAGCTATTAACTTGGCAAGCTTACACCACTTGATACCCAATCCTAGTTTCACTTGCAAGCTTAATACTTTATTTTCTTTATCAAAGCTTTCTCTTAGAGTTTACATAGTGACTTGTAGATTCTAGAAAGATAACTGAAGGTAGCTTAAAGAGCATTAAATTTTGGCCTAAGTTAGATAATATTGATGTCATCCTAAGGAATGAGATTGAACTTACCTAATCCCCACTTATTTATTACCCACCATTAGTATTTACCCCCACTTGTAGATGCTAGTGGTAAGCATAAAACTTGATCAACTTTAGATGGGAATACTTAGTGAAAATGGTTATGAAAACCTTAGAATGATCATTCATTCTAGTGAAATGTTTTGACATGTGTTCTTGAACACCAGATGATTTTGATGATGAAAATGTTGAGGCATGAGCCTTAGCCCTTTATAAAACTGATGGTTGTCTGGATGCGATACCATTCCAATTTTACCGTACAACCACAATACCCGAAAATTAGGTAGGGCTTGACTGGAAATTTATATACTTTAGTATGGGTTTCCTTACGGCCAAGGTCTGAGCTGAGGCTACCTTGTGAAGATTGTCCACCTGTGTAGTACCCAAGATGATAGTTGGTCATGGTTGGTAGGCCAAACTCACAGGAGAGGTGCCTATACTAGGGCGTATAATTGAAAGGTTAGGATTGATTATCTGCATACCGAGTATGGTGAATTCAGGATTTTTCCCGACGGATGTATCGAATGTTGTGCTGAAAGTGTACAATCTCTGGAGAGTGTCAAACTATTCGAATAGCCGTATCCGCGGTTATGGACAGTTGGAGTGGCCATACTGTTCCCCCGTCAGATGTTTTCAAAATGACTTGTGAAATGAATTGTGACTTTGACGTGACCACAACGGAGTTGTGATATGAATTCAAGTTACCACTTAGGTGTTATAAAACTTTCAACTGGTTTTCTTTGCTTCTGAACTTAGTAGAGGTAAATCTGGATTTTTGTATGACAACCCTAGAGCTTAGTATCCTACTACAAAACCCCCCTTAACTTGTTAGTATTAGTTTGCGAGTACTCAAAGAGTACTCATGGCTTTGTCCCTAGCTATTCCCGTGGCCAGACTATGAAGAGGAGTACCAGGATGACGGACCGCAGGAAGGTTACGACAACTAGGATCATATCCCATCGTCAGCATTGCATGTGACCCCAAAGATGGAGCTTCGCCTACGCTATCGTTATCTTTACGTTATTCCGCTGCTTGAGTTGTATTAAGAACTGGATCATGAGATCCTTATTTGTGTAAGACCTTATGTGTGGTTTGTAATGGATGATGTACTGTGATATCCAAATCTGTTATGTCTCGCAAAAATGGTAATCCTGGGATTGCGATGTATGGCATAACAGTCATCTGGGATTAAAAATCCGGGTGTTGACAAGTTGGTATCAGATACATCCTGACCATAGGAGACCCAGTTAGAATGGATGTTTGAATCAAAAACTTAGTTTCAAAACCAAAGGAAGTGAGTATTCACAAAAACCTATTATCATTCTTATCACTTGGATTCTTTCCGGAAAATTCATGTTCCTCAAAAATTCTTGCAAAATACATAAAATTTGACACACTTGATCACTCTACTAACTTACTCATCCTATATTCTTATAGATGGACGTGAAGTACAGCAAGTTTTATCAGTTGGGGAATGGAGGAGACCTCATATTTGAACGTGACTTGGACCAGCTGTCAGAGATGCTGGAGCGTCCGCACTCCGAGTTCTTCGGAGCTCAGCTCAATGATCAGGAAGGAGATGATTTGCAGTGGTTAGTTGTTGCAAGTCTCCGAGGAAAGATTGAACCTCCCACTGCAGAGGGAATTCAGTTCACCTTAAGAGAGAACAACTGGCTCGATGGACTTGCCAGGGCCATGAAGGAAGCTCTTGCCTGTCTGTTATGGGACAGCCACTGGAGGCCCCATATCACCACGAGCTGAAGAGTCAACTGGACCACCTCAACTTCATGATGTACGACCCTCAGAAGTAGTTGGACAGTGCCCGTTCCTACGCCAACCACAAGTACGCCATCGCCAAGAAGAAGGATCAGACCCTTTCCATGCTAGTGAAGGATCGCAAGTCTCGTCGCCGTCAGCTCGACAAGAAGGAGCGCATTATTGCCCGTCTTCGCCACCGGATCATGGATTTGGAGGAGACCATCCACGAGAGAGGCATGCAGTTGGAGGAGAGGGAGAATGTAGGGGAAGATCTTCGTGGAGAGCCCTACTCCTATCTCAGCGATGATGATGACTTTCTGGAGGATCAGGCCATGTACTTCTTCACCGATGAGGATGACTTCGCCTTCATCGATGATGACGATGAGGATGATGAGGACACCGACTCCGAGGAGTAGTAGTACTTGAGCACTAGCGTTAGTGAGTTGTAGTCGGTCCCACTGTATCATAGCTTCATAGAATGGTTCTTAAAACCATCTATTTTTCTTTGTTGTGGTGTGTGTTTGTATTGTGTGCTATGAATGAATGAAAAGCAAGTTGCTAGAAAAATTTGAGGCAAACTTCAAAAAAACTTTTCAACAACCCCTGAACCTTAGAAATTTCCCTCTTTTCTCATGATCTATATCAATCTTCAGATGCCTCGTGGAGGAAGCGGTTCATCCCCGGACCCGATGTTGTAGATCTTGCAAATGTTGGTTTCTGACCGCGAAGCTGAAAGAGCCGAACGTCAAGACAACTTAGCCAGCCTTCAACAGATAGCTCAGATGGCCAGCAACAATCAAGGCCATGGAAATTAGGACAACCATGGATCGAAGCTCAAGAATTTCCAGAACACCAATCCACCTGTTTTCACTAAGTTAGAAGACCCCCTAGATGCAGATGATTGGCTTCAAACAATGGAGAACAATCTAGAAGTCGCAGGAGTGGAAGCTAACGAGAAAGTTCTGTTCGCCACCCACTACCTGGCCATAGATGCAAGAGCATGGTGGAACAGCATTCGTGCAATGACCGGAGGTCAGATGATGACCTGGGATGAATTCAAGGTCAAGTTCAGCAGAACCCATGTGCCACCGGGTTTGATCAAGAGGATGAGAGATGAATTCACAGAACTGAAGCAAGGAAGGATGACAATAGTGGAATACCGTGACAAATTCTTGTCATTAGCTAGGTATGCACCGGATGAGATCGACACCGAAGCCAAGAAGAAGGAGAGATTCTTGAATGGTCTGCACGATGATATGCAGACAGTGTTGGTCAATATCCCCTTTGCTAATATTGAAGCCTTAGTTGACTCTGCCATTCAGATGGAAGGAAATATCAACCAAGCTAATGAGAACCGCAAGCATCGCATGATGCATCAACCAGGAACCCACCATACACCAAAGTATCGCCCCAACCCATCTCCAGGATTTGCCCCGAGAACAAACAGACCCTCGATGAACCGTCCCACCTATCCCAACCGTGGAAACCCAAGGCCCGAAGGAAACCACAACAACCCCGGCAACTCCAGAAATTTCACCCGTGCACCACCCAAGTTCAACAACAACAATGCCGCCACAAACCCCAACACCGCCCCAAGGACTGGAAGCAATGTTGTGCCTATTGCAGCGAAGGATAAGTCTCAAGTGAATTGTTATGAATGTGGAACCAAGGGTCACTATTCCAATGAGTGCCCCAAGATGATTGTCGCATCCCCCAATGCAAACGCCCCAGCTCAGTAGCAGCATCGTGTTCAGCCCGGAAGAAGGTTTACTCTAGGGAACTCGCGCAACCGCAACGGCCATCTTTTTCTCATGCATGTTGAAGAAGCCCAAGAAGCGCCAGATGTCGTGCTGGGTATGTTTTCTGTTAACTCAATACTTGCAAGAGTGTTGTTTGATTCTGGAGCATCGCACTCATTTGTCACTGGAGAATTTGCATGCACTAGTAAGATTCAACCAACCAAATTGAAGCAGGTTATGATTGTTCAAATACCCGGTTCAACCACCAAAGCTAGGCAAATTTGCAAAGTCGTCCCTATCTGAATCCATGGCATAGATTTTTATGCTAATCTAATAGTACTCGGAACTAAAGGTTTGGAAGTAGTACTAGGAATGGATTGGATGTCCAAACACAAAGGATTAATTGACTGCGCCAAGAAAGCCATAACCATGATCAGTACAGCCGGAATATCAGTCGAGCATGTGTCCGAAACCTTGCCCCGTCAATTCAAGTGCAACAAGAGTATGGCCCAGCCAACCATTGACCAAGTCCGGATAGTCTGTGAATACCCCGATGTATTTCCAGATGTTTTGCCCGGTATGCCCCTAGATCGAGATATCAAGATTATAATTGAACTAATACCTGGAACCGGACCCATAGCCCAGAGACCATATAGTATGAACCCGTCTGAACTAGCAGAACTGAAGAAGCAACTGGATGCCATGTTGGAAATTGGATTGATTCAACCAAGTGTGTCACCTTGGAGATACCCTGTTTTGTTCGTGGACAAGAAAGATGGAGGTAACCGTTTGTGTACGGATTATCGGAAGTTGAATGATGTCACTATAAAAAACAAGTACCCGTTGCCGAAGATAGAAGATTTGTTTGACCAGTTGACTGGTGCCAAGGTGTTTTCTAAGATTGATCTTAGAACTGGCTATCATCAACTCAAGATTCACGCAGAGGATATTCCAAAGACTGCCTTTACTACCAGATATGGATTATACGAGTATATTGTCATGTCTTTTGGATTAACCAATGCCCCTTCTTATTTCATGAACCTCATGAATAAGATTTTTATGGACTTCCTGGATAAGTTTGTCGTTGTTTTCATCGATGACATTCTGATTTATTCCAAATCGGGAGAAGAACATGAGCTACACCTAAGGACCATTCTTGGAACCCTTAGAGAGCATCAACTATATGCCAAGTTTAGCAAATGTGAATTCTGGTTACAGGAGGTAGGATTCCTCAGACATATTGTATCAGCCGGAGTTGCTGTTGACCCTGCGAAGGTGAAGGATGTTGAAGATTGGCAAGCCCCAACTACTCAAACCCAAGTTCGTGCATTTCTCGGATTAGCGGGATACTACCGCAAGTTTGTAGAAGGATTCTCGAGTATTGCCAGACCCATGACCCAATTGTTGAAGAAGGACAAGAAGTTTGAATGGACGGACAAATGTGAAGCGAGTTTTCAAGAACTCAAGAGAAGATTGATTTCAGCCCCAATCTTGATCATGCCAGACATCACGAAGCCCATTGATGTGCATTGTGACGCATCCAAGATCGGTCTCGGATGTGTGCTAATGCAAGAAGGCAAAGTTATATCT
Organism: Avena longiglumis; assembly: GCA_030063025.1. Classification (NCBI taxonomy): domain Eukaryota; kingdom Viridiplantae; phylum Streptophyta; class Magnoliopsida; order Poales; family Poaceae; genus Avena; species Avena longiglumis. The sequence goes on from CP125978.1 coordinate 55,334,973, forward strand.
TATCTATCCCGACAACTGAAACAGCATGAACAGAATTATCCAACCCATGACCTTGAACTAGCAGCCGTAGTTCTAGCCCTCAAGACATGGAGGCATTACCTGATGGGAAACCGTTGTGAGATTTATTCTGATCACAAGAGCTTGAAGTATATATTCACTTAGAAGGATATGAATATGAGACAGAGAAGATGGATTGAGCTAATCAAGGATTTGTTATCGCCATATTTTGGCCTAAGATGGGGATGGGCCGTGATCAAGATGGGCTTAGAAGATACATATATTCAACGTGTTGTTGGATCGGCCTAATACGTAGATTTGGGCTGAATTGCCCGTGTATCTTGTATCTTAGTAGGAGTCGTAGTTGTTTAGGTTTCGTTTATGTTTAGATAAAGATAGAGTTGTAGAGTTATTCCAAACATAGAGAGTCTCCGGACTATAAATATGTACTTAGGGTTATTGAGAAAAAGAGGACAATCACGTTCACAACAAACACAATCTCGGCGCATCGCCACCCCTTGTTCTAGGGTTTTTTCTCGGATAAGTGCCATCGCCTAGATCGCATCTTGCGATCTAGGCGATATTCTATCGTTATCCGTGTTACTCGTACTAAGCCTTGTTGATGGCGAGTAACACCTTTACCTATTTGTTAGAGCTAGCATCGATGCTTTTACTATGATTTCTTATTTATGCTATCTCTAGCTATCTCGCCGTCTTTGCACCGTCTCCGGGTGTAAAGGTGGCATCTTGCTTGATTCTGCTTAAGTCGATTTGATGTTATAGTTGTGCCTTGTTCATCAAGGTTTAGTTTGATATCTACGTGGTTAGGCCTCACAAACGGGTTGAACGATCCGTGTCGTAAGGTATGGTTTATTGATCTTAGAGGGATGTTTCCGGAATTGACGTTATGTTGGTTTTAGGCCCTCTCTAGGATCGGTTTCTACTATTTTCGTATCTATTAGGCTCAACTACGCGTGGGGCGTTCGGTTGCGTGGTGAAAACGTTAAACTATCGTAGATCGATTTAACTTGTAGTAATTAAGCAAAACCCCATGTTATCATAGATCCAATGCAAAGCCATGGGGACAATCGGCTCGAAAGCCGATTCTGAAACACAGGAGCCGATCACGGCTCAATTTTACGTATACTTGTTTACCGTGCGAAACCAATCGGAACAATCCATCACCTTCCGACCAGGTATAGGTCGGTGGCATCTCGAACCAAGACAGGCGTGCGTGCCGGAAGATTGCGGACGTCGACCGAGGGACCAGGGCCCACCAGCCGCTCACGGGAGCCTCCGGCTCTTCGTGTTGCTCATCACCGCCCGGTGAGTTTTGATCGGCAACACATTACGCACGCCGGTGGGACTAACAACATCTACATCAAATGTCCGACGCTACGATGGAGAATAGGCGGTCACGTCGACGAGCTTCTGCGAGCACAAAGCGGTATGGCGAGATCAAAGGCTCTTGAAGCCGACCTCATCGGCTCTTTCGAGGACCCGTTCGCGTGGCATCGGTGGAAGGATTCTCCCGAGGGTGCCCTTGATGAAGTGGATCATGCTCCTTGGAGGAACGCTCCAGGCTCTGACGGAGGTCAACTACATGGTGGCTCATTCTCTACCGCCACTCACGAGCACGGTGAACGCGTTCGGCGGGTCGCGGTTCGCGTGGTCCAGAGATCATGAAACATCGGTACTCCGTCGGGGCCCACTTTAGGAACCCACCAAGGAGAAAGACCGCTCCACACCAGTCCGAATCGCCATTCACACTCATGGCTCCAGGCCGCCAGGATCAGGCATATATTGTCTACAGGCCGGAGGCGATCCAGTGATTGCCAATTCCTGTTCGAGCCACCCAAAGAGATCCCGCATGGTGCGTATGTGCCTACGTGCGGGATCGCAACAACTTGCGCGCGGTCGGATCGCAATCGCAGGAGTGTCCGCGGGATTCCTCTGCAGGGGTCTTGAGGCGGCGTTCTCGAGCAACGTATGCAGGATGGACCGACAAACAGCGTGGCTAGCCAAGTATGCCATGGCACAAGCCATGAGAGTCTAGCCTCGCAGCTCAAGCGGTGGATCAAATCACTACCATCACGAGAGATCGGTTCGACGTGCGAAAAAGGCTTTCATCGGCTACTCAAAGCCGTACCCCAACGAGTTTGACCTGATTCCACTACCACCCAAATATAAGCTCCCAGTTCTCAAGATTCAGCGGATCGGAGGGTCAAGCTCGATCGAGCACGTGGCCGATACAGCGCACTAGGCATGATTTGACATCGGATCAAATGCGCGTAAGATTCTTTGCACAATCTCTAACAGGACCAGCCTTTGGGTGGTACACCTCTCGCCACCGATTCAATTCGCACTGGAAACAACTAGAAGAAGTTCCATCCAATACCATTCGGAAGCTACCGAGGTGGCATTGCGGACACTGGCGCGCAAATCTGACGGGGAGATCAGCGAATACATCCGGTAGCAGGACCATCAAGAACAGATGTTACTCGGCTCGTTTAACTGAGAAGGAAGCAATCGAGCTGGCAGTATCAGGCCTCTCAGCACCCATCAAGGACGTGGCATTCCAGGTAGAATACAACTCATTGGCGCACATGGCCCAGAAACTGACGATGTATGAGCAGCGCCACCCTGAGCTGTACCAAGACAAATTCAGACGTCCGATAAGCCTGGTCGATGCAGAAGGAAGATCCTACGCAGGACCAGGAGGTGGCCGTAGCTGAATGGGCTCGGGGGGCAGATCCTGTGGCCTGTAAATGGGTGAAACAGCAGGGGCCTGCGAGAGGGTTCGACTTCGATGTGAGCAAAGCTGAGCAGATATTCGATCTGCTGCTGAAGGAGAAGCAGCTGAGGTTGCCCGAAGGTCACAAAATCCCTACGGCCCAGGAGATGAATGGGAGACCATACTGCAAGTGGCATCATTCGTTCACTCACCCCACCAACGAGTGCAAGGAGCTTCGCCGCCAAATCCAGATGGCTATAGAACAAGGCCGTCTGATCCTCGGCCTGTTCGCCATGAAAGTGGACACGAACCCGTTCCCCGGTGTCAACATGATAGGGCTCGATCGCTCGCGACGTCAATCGGACTTTTCGTTCGGTGTCAACATGGCTGGGTCTGGGCACCACCATGACACGTCGGTGAAGGAGGCGATCACCCTCGGGGCCAAGAAAGAAGGCTGGTCCACGGCCGGCCGCCCGCGATAACGGGCGACACGAGAGGAACAAGTAAGGAGAGTGCGATATCGAAGCCACATTCCACGCATCTCCTTAATAAGTATGAGCGCCAAGATCACCAACGTCGCCAAAGACGAGAGACAACGACGATATGAGCACCGCTAGGGGCCGAAAGAGAAGGAAGGCGCATACAAACATTGGGATTGCCCTTTTTCAAGCATTCTTGGGACGTGGGAATGAGCCGATTGCCTGTGACAACGCCCGAATGTGGACAACGAAAGAAGGGCACGAGGCGATGTCGGTGTTCAACGCGTTTAGGACCTCTCCAACCTCAGAGCCGTCCTAAGGAGTCCGCTCGAGCGAAGGGCCTTGATAGGCCCAGGGATGATAAAGAAGAAGACAAGTTTCACCGTCCAAGGTGGTGCCCCGATGGACTCAGACACACCCAGAAGCGTAGAGTGCAACGGCTACGTAACTTAGAAGAGGCTGAAGCGCAGATCTCCACGCTAAAAGCACGGCTGATCGGCCGTCAAAATAAGCGATCTCTGAGGCGGAGGGGCGCGACAAGGAAAGAGTGGCGACCCAAGCCAATAAAGCCGATGCACGAGCATCGGCCTGGCAATATGGTGTTCGTGCTCGGCAGTTCTCGCGCCACAAACCAACATGCTACGGTGGCACAACTTGGCTGCGGCCACGGCGGTTATCTTCGAAGCCACGTGAGAAGGGTTACAAACATCCGAAGCTGTACCTGCGGGGCTACATCAATGGACAACCCGTCAGCAAGATGTTGGTGGACACAGGAGCGGCAGTTAATATCATGCCATACTCCATGCTACGACGTTTGGGACGCTCCACCGCAGACCTGATCAAAACCAACGTCACGTTAAGTGACTTCAACGGCCAGTCGTCGGAAACTCAAGGCGTTCTAAACGTGGATCTGACCGTGGGCAAGAAAACCATACCCACGTCTTTCTTCGTCGTGAACAGCAAAAGTACCTACGCCGTCTTGCTAGGAAGGGATTGGATCCACGCTAACTGCTGCATCCCATCCACGATGCACCAGTGCCTGATACAGTGGGACGGGGATGAAGTGGAGGTCGTCCATGCAGACGATTCCATCGAGGTTTCCACTGCTGGCATGAACATCTGGGAAGCGGAAGACCAAGAGCCGATCTCTGGAATCAATCTAGACGGCTGCGAGCGTATTGAAGCTACAAAAAACGGGGTGAGGCTGGTCTTATCCACTGGCCTTACAGAGTAGAAAAGCCCACGATCATCCGTGGTATGGCCGATCCCTGCGATCGGCCACAAAAAATAAAAAGCAGCGATCATACGACAAGCAGTGCATGTAGTCGTAGCAGAGAGATACTCTGCCACTGTAAAATAATAAGGTGTAAACCATCCTTGGCATACGCAAGCAAGAAGGGGGCCGATTCAGGCGATCGGCCCAAATTATTTTTGTTGTCCTTATCCATCGTTTGCCCTGTGTTTAGCATCGATTTGACTGGTGATGGAAAGCTAGGGTATGGGTTTACATCCGCTGATGAGCTAGAAGAGATTGACATTGGTCCTGGGGATAAGCCACGACCAACATTTATCAGCAAGAAATTAGATCCAGATCGGCGAGGCCCAATGATCGCCCTGTTGAAACAATACCCAGCCGCTTTGGGACTACGAAAAATGCAGGGTTGGACAGAGCATCATCGAGCATCGCTCCGCTCAAAAAGGATTTCGCCATTTCAACAGCGAGCACGACAAATGAAGGCGAAATTTTGGAAGAAGTCAAGAAAGAGGTCGAGAGAATCTTGACGGCCAAGTTGATCGGACCATGCGGTATCTTGAATGGATTTCTAACATCGTGCTCAGAGAGAAGAAGGCGGCCAATGGCGTGTTGCTATAGATTTTCGAGATCTCAACAGCTACCCCAAAGGATGAATATCCTATGCGGTGGCGAGACATTGATCAATGCAAAGCTGGTCATAAAATTTTGAGCTTCATGGACGGCAATGCGGGTACAACCAGATCTTCATGGCTCGAAGACATACACAAGACTGCATTCGAGTCCCGGTCCGTGGGGTTGTTTGAATATGTAGTCATGACGTTTGGGCTGAAAAATGCCGGCAACATATCAAAGGGCCATGAATTATATCTTCCATGATCGATCGGCAAACGGTGGAAATCTACATCGATGACGTGGTGGTCAAGTCTGCTTCGCAAGGGCACTTGGGCGATCTGCGCGCGTCTGGACCGAACAAGAAAGTTTGGCCCGAGGATGAATCCAAAGAAGTGCGCCTTGAGTGACGGCGGTCGGTTCTTGGGTTTCTTGGTCCATGAACGGAATTGAGATCGGCTGAAAAGTCGAGGCGTCTGAACAATGAAGCCACCTACTACAAAGAAAGAGCTACAGTCTCTCATTGGCAAGATCAACTTCGTCAGACGATTCATCTCTAACCTATCAGGAAGGATAGAGCCATTCATGGGGCTCGTAAAAATTAAAGCTGATGAGGAATTCCGCTGGGGGGCAGAACAACAACGGGCCTTTGACGAGATCAAGGAATATCGACAAAGCCGCCGATGTTAGTTCCACCCAGCCAGACAAACCGTTCTACATTTACTTGTCAGTGGCTGACACGTCCATCGCCTCAGTGGTAGTACAAGTGCATGATGGGCTAGAGCGAGTCGTATTCTACATAAGCAGAAGGATGCTGGACGCAGAGACACGGTATCCAGATATCGACAAATTGTGCCTCTGTTTGTTTTTTACATGCACCAAGCTACGCCACATTTTGCTATCAGCAGAGGTCATCATCATATGCAAGTCGGACGTCATAAAGCACATGCTATCGGCTCCTATGTTAAAAGGCCGATTAGGCAAATGGATGTTTGCATTATCAGAGTTTGACATCCGGTATCACCGCGCGAAGCTGTTAAGGGACAAAGGTGGCTGATCTTATTGCCGAGAGGATCAACACTAACATAGCAGCCTTGTCCATAAAAGCATGGGCTATGTTTTTCGATCGGTTTGTGACGATGGCTGCGGCATCGGCATTTTCTCGTGTCGCCTGGGGCAACATTTTCCTTCTCCATCAGTTGTCTACCTCTCCTACTAACAATGTAGCCGATACGAGGCAATACGCAAGGGGATGGAGTTACTACTCGACGCCCGAAGCAGTGGAAATTTTGGAGACTCCAAGTTGGTGATTTCCCAGCTCACGGAGGACTACAAGTGCGAGCGAGTCCCTCTTCCCATTATGGCTGCACCGCCGCGATGACGCAATTTCGGTACATCAACTTCACTTGGATCCCACGTCGCAGAATACCGAGGCGACGATCTTGCGCAGATAGCTGGATACAAGGATATGGTAGAAGGAGCGATGTCCGTGCAGTTCCTAGAAGCAGATTTGGAGAGCCGATATCTTCAATTACTTGAAGGATTCGCTCGGGGCACCTAAACGGATAAGGTACAAAGCCATGAAGTACGTGCTTATTGGGGATGACATGTTTTACAGGACTGGAAGGGCTATTGCTCAAATGCTCGGGACGGCGAGGCCAATCAGCTCCTACATGAGGTACGAAGGAGCCTGTGGAACTCACCAATCGGCTCATAAGATGAAGTGGTTGATCAGCGATCGGGTTTTATTGGCCCACTATGCTTGAGGACTGTTTCAACTACTACAAAGGGTGTCAAGCATGTCGAATTTGGAAAATCCAGATGGTACCCGCATCAACAATGAATCCCATCATCAAACCTTGGCCATTCGAGGTTGGGGCATGGACATGATCGGCAAGATCAATCCTCCATCAAGCAAAGGCCATATGTGGATCTTGGCCATCACAGATTATTTTACCAAGTGGGTGGAAGCCGTCCCTATGAAGTCGAGAAGTTCGAAGATGTCATAAATTTCGTGAAAGAGCACGTCATTCATAGGTTTGGGATTCCCAGACTATCACAACCGATGGAGGTTCGGTTTTGTTTCTCACGAATTCGAGAAAGTTCTGTGAAGACACGTGGATTAAGCTACGGTCGTCTCCGTACTACGCTCAAGCAAATGGGCAAGCTGAGGCGTCCAACCAAAGTCTTATCAAGCTGATCAAGAGGAAAATCGATGAACACCCGAGGCGTTGGCATGAGGTTTTATCAGAAGTTTTATGGGCTTATCGCATGTCGTGTCATGGGGCGATAAAAACCTCTCCGTACCATCTGGTCTATGGGCAAGAAGCCGTATTGCCTTGGGAAATTACGGCTGGATGGAGACGTGTTACTTTTCAGAATGAGCTAACGACTGAAGAATATGCAACTTTGATGAGTGACAGCGTGGAAGATGTGGTGAGCTTAGGCCGTGGTCGCTGAGAAAATAAAAGAGAACAAGGCTAAAGTGGCTCGTGCCTACAACAAGAAGGTGAAGCCAAAGGAGTTCCACGTTGGAGATTTGGTGTGGGAAGCTGTGTTGCCCTTGGGTACTAAGGACGCAGCATATGGTAAATGGTCTCCAAATTGGCACGGGCCGTACAAGGTCGACCAAGTTTTAAGAGGGAACGCATACATGCTTGAGCAGTTGGATGGTGAAAAATTTCAAGTGGCAGTCAATGGCCAGCATCTCAAGAAGTATTTTCCAAGCATGTGGGATATGGGACAATAAAAACTTGAGGGGCCGATGAGAGATCGGCTAAGTCGATTGGCAGTAAAATATGGGGGCCGATGTTGAAAATCGGCCGAATAAGAAAAAAAAATGCTTTGAGGGCATGGAGAGCGTCAGCACGGAACTCAGTTATCTCAACTTCGTCGTCATCATCCTTGCTGGTCGATAGTGTTCGTTCAGGGCACGTTTTTCGATGGGCGATGGAGGTTTGGTTACCGTTTCAGACCAAGAACTAGCCGTTGTGATTCAATTGAGGGTGGACCCTGTCAAACGTTTTTTTTTAGAAGGAGCCGATGGGTGGTCATCGGCTTTGTGCAAATTGACCTGTTTAGAAAGAGCCGATACCGTGTCATCGGCTTATGGAACATCGACCTGTTTCGGTTATTGGCAGAATTAAAGCAAAAAGGAGCAGCATTTGGGAAACAAAGTTTTCATTCATTCGGAAGGGCATTGCTTACAAGATTCGATTACAAAAGGGGCCTGCTAATGCTACGGCCATTGCTACTAAGTCCTAATCGAAGCCGAGGTCGTCGTCGCTGCTGCCGCCGCCGTCTTCCTCGCTTTCTTCGGCCTTTGCCGTGTCGTCTTCGCTTCTTGAGGAAGCGGTAGGGGCCTCCTCGTCCTCGTCTTCGTCGTCTTGGACTTCGGCCCGGAAGTACCTCACCGGCTGGTACTCCTCGGAGGAGGTGTCCTCCTCCTCCTCTTCTTCCTCTTCTTGGAGGAATCGACGCCATCCGTGACATGGCGTCGTCGCTGCCGTCCGCCTCCAGCTCCCGTCGGCGAGGCGAAGGTTCTCTTCGGCCGTCAGTGGACGATCGTCCTCGACTGCACGGCAAAGTCCCAACCTCTCGTCCCACCATTGTGGGGCGAGAGTGTTGTTGTCGGCCGGGTGCTCGGAGTTGGTTCGCGGTCACCGAGGCTATTGGGCGTGGGAGGAGAGATCGGAGGAAGCGAGGAGGCCATGGCAAGAAAGAGGGTTTTTCCGGTGGAAAGAGGGTTTTCTGGCTACGGGAGGAAGATGGGGATTGTGAACTGACTGGTGGATTTAAATAAAGAGGAATAGTGAAGAAAGCGGTTCAATGCCATAGCAGTTTCCCAGTTGCGCCGCCAAAATCGTCAAATCATGCAATCATGGAGGAGTTGAGAAGACAGGCATCATGATGAAGGGGTGGCGTGGATCTGTTACGCCACGCAGCGTTACGGCGTCTGAGCCCGATAAAAAAAAAACCCAGGAGAAGGAAAAACACACACAGAGTGGTTTTGGAATTATCATTGCCAAAACCAGGGGGGCATGTGTTATCGCCATATTTTGGCCTAAGATGGGGATGGGCCGTGATCAAGATGGGCTTAGAAGATACATATATTCAACGTGTTGTTGGATCGGCCTAATACGTAGATTTGGGCTGAATTGCCCGTGTATCTTGTATCTTAGTAGGAGTCGTAGTTGTTTAGGTTTCGTTTATGTTTAGATAAAGATAGAGTTGTAGAGTTATTCCAAACATAGAGAGTCTCCGGACTATAAATATGTACTTAGGGTTATTGAGAAAAAGAGGACAATCACGTTCACAACAAACACAATCTCGGCGCATCGCCACCCCTTGTTCTAGGGTTTTTCTGGATAAGTGCCATCTTGCCTAGATCGCATCTTGCGATCTAGGCGATATTCTATCGTTATCCGGTGTTACTCGTACTAAGCCTTGTTGATGGCGAGTAACACCTTTACCAATTTGTTAGAGCTAGCATCGATGCTTTTACTATGATTGCTTATTTATGCTATCTCTAGCTATCTCGATCTTTGCACCGTCTCCCGGGTGTAAAGGTGGCATCTTGCTTGATTCCCGCTTAGTCGATTTGATCATTATAGTTGTGCCTTGTTCATCAAGGTTTAGTTTGATATCTACGTGGTTAGGCCTCACAAGCGGGTTGAACGATCCGTGTCGTAAGGTATGGTTTATTGATCTTAGAGGATGTTTAGGAATTGATGTTATGTGTGGTTTTAGGCCCTCTCTAGGATCGGTGTTCTACTATTTTTCGTATCTATTAGGCTCAACTACGCGTGGGACGTTCCGGTTGCGTGGTGAAAACGTTAAACTATCGTAGATCGATTTAACTTGTAGTAATTAAGCAAAACCCCATGTTATCATAGATCCAATGCAAAGCCATGGGGACAATCGGCTCTGAAAGCCGATTTACAGGGAAACCTGGGAGCCGATCACGGCTCGAATTTTACGTATACTTGTTTACCGTGCAGGAAACCAATCGGAACAATCCATCACCTTCGACCAGGTATAGGTCGGTGTACGCCTCGAACCAAGACAGACGTGCGTGCTTAGGAAGATTTATGACGTCGACCGAGGGACCAGGGCCCACCAGCCGCTCTGGGAGCCTCCCGGCTCTTCGTGTTGCTCATCACTGCCCGCCAGTGAGTTTTGATCGGCAACAGGATTATGATTTGGACATTCACTATCACCCCGGTAAAGCCAATGTGGTAGAAGATGCCCTTAGCAGATTTCTATGCCGCTTGAACTCCATGATTTTGAAGGAGCAACCAAGTCTGCACAAAGAGATGGAAGATTTTCGAATGGAATTAGTGAGTGAAGGATTTTTGGCTAGCATAGAACTTCAACCCACTTTGATCAGTCAGATCAAGGAGGCGCAGAAAGGAAATGCTAGTATCGACGGAATCAAACGTTGTATCGGTACAGGCAAAGTACCCGGATTCACTGAAGATGAAGGAGTTCTATGGTACAAACGACGCCTTTGTGTACCAGCAGATTCAGAATTGAAAGAAGTGATTTTGAAAGAGGCCCATGATACTCTTTATTCTATCCACCCTGGAGGAACAAAGATGTATCAGGATTTGAAGGAACAATTTTGGTGGCATAAGATGAAGAGAGAAATCGGAAGCTATATCGCCAAGTGTGATATCTGTCAGAGAGTCAAGGCGGGACATCAACGACCCGCAGGACTGTTGCAACCGCTACAGATTCCGGAATGGAAATGGGATTCCATTGGAATGGACTTTATCACTGGATTGCCTACTTCTAGTAGGGGAAATGACTCTATCTGGGTCATAGTTGATAGATTGTCCAAAGTCGCCCATTTCTTACCAGTCAAGACCACATACCAAAGTTCAAAACTAGCAGAGTTGTACATCGCTAGAATCGTCAGTTTGCACGGAGTCCCCAAGAAAATTGTATCGGATCGGGGAACCCAGTTTACCTCGAGATTCTGGAAGAAAGTCCAAGAAGGTTTAGGAACCCGACTAGATTTCAGCACCGCGTATCACCCTCAGACCGATGGAAAAACAGAGCGAGTAAATCAAATACTCGAAGATATGTTAAGAGCATGTGTTCTACAGTATGGATCCAAATGGGAAGACTGTCTGCCTTTCACAGAATTTTCATACAACAATAGTTATCAAGCTAGTCTGCAAATGGCCCCATTTGAATTCATGTATGGAAGGAAGTGTCACACCCCTTTGAATTGGTCGGAAGTAGGAGAGAGTCAGATTTTCGGACCCGACATCCTACGAGAAGCCGAAGAGAAAGTTCACAAGATTCGTGAGCACCTCAAGACCGCCCAGTCAAGACAGAAGAGTTACGCCGACAAGAGACGTCGAGACCTTGCTTTCAATATCGGAGATTTCGTGTACCTTAAAGTGTCGCCTTTGAAAGGAATGCAACGTTTCTAGCTCAAAGGAAAGTTAGCCCATAGATATATCGGACCCTTCAAGATTCTGAATCGTCGAGGAGAGGTATCATATCAATTGGAACTGCCCGAGGAGATGTCAGCAGTGCACAATGTGTTCCATATATCGTTACTTCGCAAATGCCTTGAAGTTCCGGAGAAGACCGAAGTTTTCAAGAACATTGATCACCGGACCATAGAGATCAACGATGACATGACCTATTCCGAAGTACCCATCCGTATTTTGGAAGAAGTCACGAACCACGACCAAGCATCAAGTTTCTCAAGATTGATGGAGCAACCACTTTGAAGAAGAAGCTACACAGGGAGAAGATCACATCAGGACGGAGTTTCTCGATCTCTTTAAATCCTAGGTAATCTTTTTCTTCCTTTTTCAAATCTCGGGACGAGATTTTGTTTAAGGGGGGAAGGTTTGTAACATCCCAAAATATAAAACAATGATCATCAAACTCTAATCACTAAATTTAGGGTTAACAAAAACTTTGATTAATTTAAATCATATGAATGCATGTGTGTATGTGATGATTTGATAAATGCATGAATGAACTTGTGTGATTAACCTAAATAGCAATAAATAGTTTAAAGATGAATATAGCATCATATAAAACATTTCCATGCAGAAACAAATCAAGAGAAAATCAAAAACAAATCAAATAAAGCAAATGGTCATTTTTGCCAATCTTGCTCACTAGGTCACTTTGAGTGTTTCTAGTCCAAGATTTCAAACAGAAACTTTCCCAATTTTTTCACCCCTTGCTAGAACAAGTAAAAGTAAATCAAAGCCCACCTTTCAAACTTACAGAAACAATTGGCAACCTTATTCAAATCACATTTCAAAATTGAATCTTTATCATATGTGAAGATCACCCATTTTCAAAACCCAACCAAACCAGTGCTCCTTGACTAATCCAACTAACCAGACACTCCCTAGTATGTGCCTAGCAAACCCACCAAGTTTGAATTCAAAATTCAAATTCAAAGTTCTTGTGGCCATTTTATCAAACACCTTGCATATACAAATCAAACAAACATCAAACACTATAGTGTGCAGTAATTTTAGCCTAACTTGTTCCCTATCTAGCTCACTCTACACCCTCACTAGATCATCTAACTTGTTTAATCCCTCTAGCTCACTGTAAACCAGACCATGCCATTAATGGCAAGCATGCCGAGCCTCACCTTGCCACCCCATTGTCAACATCAAGCTAGGAGCAGCACCAAGCCTAGCAAGCATGTCTAGCAGGCACTCCACCGTCCACCGCCACTCCCTGTCCCAGCCCCGAGCACTGCCAGCCCCTGGACCACACGACAAGACCATGCCAAACCTCTCTGCGTGCGAGCCGAGAGCGCGCCAGTGCGCCACCCTCGACCAGCACCCACAGACCGCGCGCCGCCCTCGCCGCGTGTGTGCGTGATCACCACCGCCCCAGCAACCCCGCAGTCATGCTTGTTCGCCACCGCACGGACCATGCACGTTGTGCGCCATTAAAATCTTCGTCGGACCCGCCCAGAGCATCGACGCGTTAGGACCGATCAGCACCGCCCCACGCCTCGCCACCATGCCGTTGAGCTTCGCCAGGGAGAACTGCACAGCCCCCTACCGTCGCCCATGCCAGTAGCACTCTGTGCCATCGACCATGACGAGCTCAGCCCGATCCCGTCGGTCCCATCCAGCCACTATAAATAGAGGCCTCCACCGCTCATTTTCTTCACACCAGTTCACTCCCTTATCCCTCAGAACCACCTCACCTCACTCCCGGAGCAAGGCGAGCAGCGCATCATCGGAATTTGGCCGGAGCCCGCCGCTGCTGGAGGAGAAGGGAGCCGTCGATTGGAGCCGTCCCGGGAGAAGCTGTCGGTACCAGGAGAACCGCCATCGTCGACTTCGTCATTCGCCCCCGTCGCGGACCCTCGCCTGAGCCCCGGTGAGCCTCCCACGACCCCCACCTTCTGCGCTAGGGTTCTGTCTCACCGGCGCTGCCCGACGTGGACGATGAACCAGAGCCGTTCGATTAGAACTAGATCCCACGGTCCACATTGCCCCGTACCGCTTTGCCCCTCAACGTCTCACTGATGCGTGGGGACAGCCACTTAACCAGCCCACTCGTGCGCTGTGCGTAATGGGCCGGCCCAGTAAAACATCTCGCGTGACCCAACAATTCAAATTTAGTTTTATTCATTTAATTTCAAACACAGTTCTGTACATAGATTCAAAAATCAACCCAGCTCGATTCACTGAACCAAAATGCATGAAACTAATTTTGTTAGAAAGGTACTAGAAAGCTTAATCCAAGCCCATTGGATTCAAACCATTTGGATGTGTAGATCAACCATGGTAAAAATAACATGGCAGAAGCTTTTCTGCATTCAAACATTTTTCAAAAGTCAACCATAAGAGTTTTTGAGTTGATTCCAACTCTCAAAAATCACATTTGATCATACCTTTCAGAATATATAAAAACATATGGTTTTACTTGCAGAGATAATGTTCAAGTAATAAAAGAATACCACATAGGCATTTCTAGTCACTTTATTTAATTAAAATAAAAAGGTTAAACCTTATTAAATTGTGACACCACTTTAAATCACATTCCCATGTACTGAAATATGTGGTGATGACATGTGTCAACATGATCCCATGTTTGAGTTGGAGAATATTAAATCTTAAGTAGTTTTTCAATGAGTAGAAATTACTTTTCTCAAATTAAAATAAATAAGACAAGTGCTTTAATCCTTGTGATAATAGTGATGATGCTAGATCATCTAGTGTGAACTTTTGTGTGATGATTAAAAATAGTTAAGTATTGTTTGGTGATTGTGTATCTCGTATTTATTTATAGACGCTAGTACCGACCAAGGATACGAGGAGGAAGGAGGATACTACGAGGAAGAAGCCGAGGAGAACTTCAACCACTGCTCTGCAGAAGGCAAGCTAACCCTTGCAACTTAGCAAGCTTATACTTTCAATTATGCAAGCTAACACTTGCAAGATACCCTACTTATGCAAGCCTAATACTACTAGTTGAATGAGCACGCTATTAACTTAGCAAGCTTACACCACTTGATACCCAATCCTAGTTTTATTTGCAAGCTTAATACTTTATTTTCTTTATCAAAGCTTTCTCTTAAAGTTTACATAGTGACTTGTAGATTCTAGAAAGATAACTGAAGATAGCATAAAGAGCATAAAAGTTTGGCCTAAGTTAGATAATCTTGATGTCATCCTAAGACATGAGATTGAACTTAGCTAATCCCCACTTATTTATTACCCACCATTAGTATTTACCCCCCACTTGTAGATGCTAGTGCTAAGCATAAAACTTGATCAACTTTAGATGGGAATACTTGGTGAAAATGATTATGAAAACCTTAGAATGATGAGTCATTCTACTGAAATGTTTTGGCATGTGTTCTTGAACACCTGATGATTTTGATGATGAAAATGTTAAGGCATGAGCCTTAGCCCTTTATAAAACGGATGGTTGTCTGGATGCGATACCATTCCAATTTTACCGTACAACCACAATACCCGAAAGTTGGGTAGGGCTTGACTGGAAATTTATATACTTTAGTATGGGTTTCCTTACGGACAAGGTCTGAGCTGAGGCTACCTTGTGAAGATTGTCCACCTGTGCAGTACCCAAGATGACAGTTGGTCATGGTTGGGTGGCCAAACTCACATGAGAGGTGCCTATACTAGGGCATATAATTGAAAGGTTATGATTGATTATCCGTATACTGAGTATGGTGAATTCAGGATTTTTCCTGACGGATGTATCGAATGTTGTGGTGAAAGTGTACAATCTCTGGAGAGTGTCAAACTATTCAAATAGCCGTGTCCGCGGTTATGGACAGTTGGAGTGGCCATACTGTTCCTCGTCAGATGTTTTCAAAATGACTTGTGAAATAAATTGTGACTTTGACGTGACCACGACTCAGTTGTGATATGAATTCAAGTTCCCACTTAGGTGTTATAAAACTTTCAACTGGTTTTCTTTGCTTCTGAACTTAGTAGAGGTAAATCTAGCTTTTTGCAAAACAACCCTAGAGCTTAGTATCCTACTACAAAAAAACCCATTAACTTGTTAGTATTAGTTTGTGAGTACTTAAAGAGTACTCATGGCTTTGTTCCTGGCTATTCCCGTGGCCAGACTATGAAGAGGAGTACCAGGATGACGGACCGCAGGAAGGTTACGACAACTAGGATCATCTCCTGTAGCATCCCAGTTGTCTAACACCTGTAATGCTACATGTTATGAAAATAAAAAGGGCCACTTCCAACATATAATTGTTGCATCATCATCATATCATGCTCATGTCATCATGTCACCTTGCATTTGAGCATCATATAAAACCCTTTCTTGTTTGGTACTTATCTCATGTGCATGATTAATTGTATTTGCCTCTTGATATTGTATTTGGCTCTTGATATATTGTTAAATGCCCAAGTTGAGTTGAGGGCATCTCTCTTATGGACTCCACCACCTTTTCTTTCACCACCTTATGTTCCACCATCCAATTAATATGAGCTTGGCATTTTAATTTGGGTTATCTCTAGCTCATGTTGGTTGGTTGGATTCCACCCCTAATCTTTGCTTGGCCTTGCCCACCTTTTGGGAATGCACATGAATAATGCCATGTTAATATTATTGTTTTCACAAGGACAAATTGGCATTAATTATTTTGCATGGGCCATGCAAGTGCCACCTTTTCTGCTATTTGGTTTTTGCTTGAATTCTAAGTGGATCATCTTTTCCTTTGCTTAATCTTGTTTTGGGCTTGTAGTTTCTTCATCATATCATCTACCTCTCTTCTTCCCTTAGCTAAACCTCTTGCCCCATGCCCCATGCACACACATGTGCTCATGAGGCATGCACCAACCTAATCCACCTCTTCTTTTGGATCTTGCTTGGCCATTATCTAGATCATGCATGAACTCAAGAAGAACCCCATCATCACATGATCATCTCTCCCTATCTCCCCTCCTTTCTCTTTTTCTTGATCTTGTGTGTTTGTTCTTGAAGCATGCTTGATTAGCTAAAGTGCCACCTTCCTCCACCTATCTACCCCTCTCTTTAACAAAACCCTAAGCCACCCCTCGCAAACCTACCTAGCATGACCACCATGCCCTTAACCACCCTAGCTAAACCCTAGCTAACAAAAACCTAAGCCACCCCCAAACCCCATACTAGCTAAATCAAAAATCCCACCTAGTCTATACAAAACCAAAGTACTCCCTCTCTCCCCTTCCCTCTAGCGTGCTGGACCCACCCCACCATGTCCTAGCTACCCCCTCTCTCCCACAAAGGCACCCCCTCACCTAACCTAGATCGAGCCGGCCTCCCCCTCTCATACGCCTCTCTTTTCTCTCTCCTGCCTCTAGTCCTACGCCTCGAGCTCCCTGGCCCACCTGCAGCCCCGTGCCCCCCTCTTCAGCCTCACCTGGTCCAGCTCACCCCCACCTGCCTTGCCTGGCTCACGTGAAGGGGAGAGGCGACACCGACGCCACCCTGGCCATCTACCCCTCCCCCACGCCACCTCCTGCCCCCTCCTGTTCTTATCCGCACCCCTCCGTCTCTGCCTTGCCAGATACTCCCCGTCCACCCCCAGGAACCTTCCTTCCTCCTTCCCCCCCTTCCCCAGCTCGGCCATGTCCTCCCCGCACCTCTAAACCCTAGCGCGGCCAGATCTGCAGGAGAGCGGAAGGAGCCGTGCGAGAGGGTGCCCACGACGACCAGAAGCTTCGCCTGCCTCCCCTGCAACGTCTAGGACCGCCGGGAGCCACGGGACCTCGCCGGAGGAGCTGTGCCGCCGCCGTGTCCGTGGGTGCAGAAGATTCCGTTCGTCAGCCTCGCCAGCGATCACCGTCCCCGCCGGCCGAATCAACCTCGGGCAGCCCTGGTGAGACCATCGCCTCCTAGACATGCCCCTATGCCCCTAGCATCGTAGCTCGCGCCGCCGTCAGGCGCTTCTGTGGCTGTCATGGCCAGCGGCAAAGAATGCGGCAGAAACACCGCCAAGTTGAGCCTCGCCTTGCGCCACGGCCTCCTCGCGTTAGAACCACGAGCCATTGTTGCAGCCCGTGGCTTCTCTCAACTTCGTTTGGGGCCGTGTTTGGTGCGGCAAGGCCGCCATCGTCGACCAAAGATCCGCCAGACGCAGCCGCCAAGTATTGTCGCGGCTTGCCGTCCGACAAAAGCGGCAACTGCGTTAGACCCCCCCTTTTTCCCGCCTAAAACCCGCAGCCTCGGCCACCTCCCAGCGTCTGTTGGTTTTATGCAAAAGGATCCCCATTTCTTGTGTTTCAACCCGCGGTCCTCGAGATCGCCACCGTGTCGCGTCTTGATGGCGTGTGCATGTATGGCGGCCCCACTGTCGGCGTCGATAGCTAGGACCGGTAGCGGTGCCACTGTTTTCTCTGCGTGGGCTGGTTAGCCCAGTCCCACCTGTAAGCTGGGTTCTCTGTTGAGTGCAAAAGTATGGTGTGTTTGTTTCTTTTATTCAAATCTTTTTAAGTATTTAAATTCAAATAAATTTCAGATTCAAACAACTTTTCATATATTAGTCCAAATAATAGAAATAATATATGTTTGGATATCAGAAAAATGAGAGGATTCCAAATATTCCATCCATATTGTCTTTTGCACAATTAAAATTCCAAGTTTATTTAAATTACCACAAATGCCATTGGAATTTAATAACTTAATAACTTTTGATTTAAAACTCCGAATTCAACAAATGATATGTCTAAAATGATCAGCTCGACGAGACCTTTCTGTTTATGATATCCATGACTTCAATTGCAGCATGCATCATATAAAAATATAGTGGACAGCAACTATTATGGCAACAAATGTGATCCAAAACCCCATTAAAATGTTATTTCTTGTCCTTCGCACCTCACCCATGCCATGCTACCTATTGCCATGCAACTTGTGCATCATTCATCATGGCATGATTGTTTGCTTGACGCATCTTATTCATATGCTTGTGCTCTATATTCATGTCGGCCTTGTTTGTTTGGTTTTTCTCGGATAGACACCGGCGGGGTTATATCAAGAGAACCAGGAGCACTACCGGATCCGTCCCTCGCTTCAATCGAGTTATGTGCAAGCAATTCCATGCTTGCATACATACATTACCTATTGCCTCTATCTTATTCTTGCATCATTGAGTCGCGATTGCATTAAATTGAATCCCAAGTATGCATAGCCTTTACTTTAAACCCCACCAAGCTTGTTCCTCCATCCCATGAGCCACTACTATAGGAGTTGTTTGAGCCATAGTCGTGAACAACATGTGTAGGGTATGTGAGAGTCTGTTGAATAATGAGGTGCCTAAACAACTTAACACGTAGTTCGGATAACTAAAGAAAGTGGCACCGGTGAGCAACATCTGCTATTTGGTTTTCCTGCTCACTTGTGTCCCGTAAGACCCCGAGTACTTGATTCCTTCCTTGATTTATCGCTATCCACATCCGGAGGTATATGGGACCCCGAGCGAGCTTGATTCGTCTTATTTCTTGGGGCCACAAACTAGTTTGAGGTTTTATTTACTATCCTGCTTATGCCATGCTACTTTACGTATTTAAATTGTGAGGGCACACTGATCTTGTTAGGAATTGTGACCCGTTACGTGGTATCGACAAGCCCAGCCACACTTCGGGTTCGATCGTTTACATCGCCCCACAAACCTTAAGTCCGTCTCAAGTCGGCTAACCGTTCGGGTTCCACTTTAAGGGTGGCCCCTGAAATATTTCTGAATCTTGTGATTGTTCACCGTGAAAGCCTCGTTGGGTTTTGATTTGGTTTTTCGAGGTTGATCGAGCGTGTGTTGCTATTGGTGCACCCCGCGGGTAAAACTTTCAAAGCCGTGTCCGCGGATATGGACGACTTGGAGCAGTTTCTTGATCATAGACAAGCATAACTAAAGTACCGCTTAATTTGACTAAGTAACTTGACTAGTAAATAGTGCAACACTCATGGAATGGTTAATAAAATTGCCAGCGGATGGGGGTTGTTCGTCCGCTTCCTTGTTGGTAGCAGGAGGATGGATCGATGAAATTACCATTATAACTGTTGTACTTAATTCACGGACATCCGTCTATCATTGGTTAGGCGGATGGTTAGCGTTATCTGTAGAAGCGATAGGGTTTATCTTTCACGCAATTGTCACCCAGGTTGTGTCCCCTTTAGAGGCATTAAGACTTCTGAGTACCCTTAGGGTCTCACACGATAAATTCTTGATTGGATGAAGTACCTTCACGGGCGGATCTTGGGTGGAAGAAGCGAAGATGTGGGCAACGATCGTTCGGTGTAGAGATTCCGGAACGGGATCCGTGAGACTGTAGTTGGGATGTGCTTATTTCTATGGCATCTTATGCCGATTTGCTTCTTATCCGTACTCGGATTTTGTTTGCCGCTTCGCATGATACTCGATGTGTGTTGTATGAGGAAGTATCCTAAAATATAGATCTATTTAGGTCATTTGAATCTTGGTATGGCGTTATATATTCCTTTCTTTCTAGATGGTATGGCTCGATGTACTCTTGTATGGTGGCTTGCGTACATACCCACTTGTGTACGAGTTGATCCCTTCGTCTGCCGACCACGCCGTCTGAGTCCCGTTGAGAGGGTAGTGGTTGGGACGTCTGAAAGGACTACCAGTGAGTGGCTTTTGGGGCCCCACCGTACTATTTCAACCACTACCACTCATCCAGGCTTGTATCTAGGAGCGTAGTTCACCGAGGTAGTTACAATTGGTATCAGAGCCATCCCGACCTTCAGGGTTTCAGCCAAACGGTCGTTGTCAGTCTAGCAAATATTTTGGTAGTTATGTATATTAGGGAAAAACAAAACGCGAGAGTAGGACTGTGTAGCATCCCAGTTGTCTAACCCCTGTAATGCTACATGTCATAATAATAAAATGGGCCACTTCCAACATATAATTGCTGCATCATCATCACATCATGCTCATGTCATCATGTTCCCTTGCATTAGAGCATCATATAAAACCTTTTCTTGTTTGGTTCTTATCTCATGTGCATGATTAATTGTAGTTGCCTCTTGATATTGTATTTGGATCTTAATAAATTGTTAAATGCCCAAGTTGAGTTGGGGGCATCTCTCTTGTTGAATCCACCACCTTATCATTCACCACCTTTTAATTCCACCATCCAATAATATGGGCTTGGCATTTTATTGAGTTATCTCTAGCCCATGTTGTTGGTTGGATCCACCCATAACCTTTGCTTGGCCTTGCCCACCTATTGGTAATGCATATGGATAATGCCATGATTATGATATTGTTTTCACAAGGATAACTTGGCATTAATTATCTTGCATGGGCCATGCAAGTACCACTTCCTCTAGATTTTGGCTTTTGTTTGAATCTTAGTTGGATCTTCTTCCTTGGTTTAAATCATGTGTTGGCTTGAAGTTTGTTTCTCCTTATCTTTTCTCTCTCTTCACCCTTTAGCTAAACCCTACCCCAAGTCCCATGCACACACTTGTGCTAATGTGGCATGCACCCTCTAAAACCCCTCTTTCTTTGTTCTTGCTTGACCTTTGTTTGGATCATGCATGGATTAAAGGACACCCAACACCATATGCCATCTCTCTCCCTCTCCTCTTTCTAGTTTGATCTTGCTTAGGGCTTGTTGAAGCTTGCTTAACCAAGATTAGTAACCCTCCATCTTTCTTACCTCTTTTAGCAAAAACCCTAATCCTACTCTTGCCACCTATCCTTTTAGCTAAACCTAAACCCTAAGCTACCTTACCCCTCTAATCAACATCCCCCTAAACCAAAACCCTAATTACATCTATCCTAAAACCAAACCCTAAACTACACCTCCCTCTAACAAAACCCAAACAATCTCTCCCCTCTCTCCCATATCTAGCATGCCCCCTCTAACCTGGCCCACCTAGCTACCCCACACGACCAGGACCCCTCCTATCTACCCTAACCTAGCCCGACCATGCCCCCTCTCTCCTACCCTAGCTCCCAACCTATCTACCCGAGGCTACCCCTCTCCCCTCTAGCTCTCTCTCTCATCCAAGGCAGCCCCCCGCGCCTCCAGCCACTGCCGCCTCCCTCTCCCTTTCCCGGTTCTACCACGCCACCCCGACCCCATGCTGATCACGTGATCGGAAAAGGTGGCCGACGCTACTGTCCAGCTACCCCTCCCCGCTAGCCTCCTCCCCCGGCATTCTTATCCTCCCACATCTCTCTCTCGCCTTGAACCCCAGATCCACCCCGAGACACCTGCCTCTCCCCTTTCTTCCCCTTCGCCACCGCTCGCCACCTACCACCGCCCGGTCGATCTAGCCGGAGAAGGTCTTGCAAGGTTGTCGAGGAAGCCTCCTGGAGCTGCGGCGTCCCGTGCCCGGCAGCGAGGAGAGCGGACGGGCGCCAGATCTGCCGTCGCCCGCCGAAAACCCTAGCTTCATTCGCGAGCGCCGTTGATCGCTCCGCGCCACACCGACCACGCCAAGACGCCCGCGGTGAGCCCGACCCTCTAGACATCCCCTCGCGATCTCGCCTAGCGCCGCCGTGCCTTCCGTCGAGCTGGGCGTCCGGGGTGCGTTAAGCGCCTGCGCTCGCGTCCAGCGACCCTAGAGAGGCCCCGTCCGTTGCCCTAGCACCAAGCCCGACCCAGCGCAGCGGCTCCGCCTCCGG
Organism: Avena longiglumis; assembly: GCA_030063025.1. Classification (NCBI taxonomy): domain Eukaryota; kingdom Viridiplantae; phylum Streptophyta; class Magnoliopsida; order Poales; family Poaceae; genus Avena; species Avena longiglumis. The sequence goes on from CP125978.1 coordinate 55,357,184, forward strand.
CGCCTGCAACGTCGAGTGTGTTCGAGCCCAGCGCAGCGCGCCAAGCGCGCGGCGATCGCACCTTCGTTGACGGGTTAGAGGAAGATCCACGATGCGCCGTCTTTTGAAAAACCCTCCGCTCTTGTTTTGTCAACCGCGGTCCTCGGGGCCCTCTCGGTCTCGTACTTTTCTAAAAAGGGTCTGATGTTTTGGTTAATCAACCAGCGGTCCAGTGTCCCGAACTGGCGTGTGGGCCAGAGAACCCCCTGGCCCCACTTGTCATCGACTCAGGAGCGAGAAGGAGAAGTGGAAAGCGTTTCAGACATCGTTTTAAGAATACAGACTAGTTTAAATTAATTCAAATTCAAATCTAATTCAGATTTTAATAACTTTTCCATACTAAATCCAAATATGACAAATAATATATGTTTTGGATTCAGCAAGATTAGAGGAATTCAAATATGCCATCCAATTTGACTTTTGCACAACTAAAATTCCAAGTTTAGTTTAAATTACACAATTGCCACTGGATTTTCAATAATTCATAACTTTTGTTTTAAAACTCCAAATTTAGCAAATGATGAGTCTAAATTGATCAGCTCGACGAGACCTTTCTGTTTATGCTATCCGTGACTTCAATTGCAGCATGCATCATATAAATATATATTGAACAACAATTGTTATGGCAATGAAATGTGGCCAAAACCCACTTAAATGTTATTTTCTTGTCCACCACACCTCACCATGCCATGCTACTTTACTTGCCATGTAAATTGTGCATCATTCATCATGGCATGATTGCTTGCTTGACGCATCTTATTCATATGCTTGTGCTCTATATTCATGTTGGCCTTGTTTGTTTGGTTTTCTCGGATGAACCTTTGGCGAGATTGTATCAAGAGAACCAGGAGCACTACCGAACCGTCCTTGCTACAATCGAGTTGACAGCAAGCACTACCACATGCTTGCATACATACGAGACCTATTGCCTCTATCTTATTCTTGCATCATTGAGTCGATTGCATTAAATCGAATCCCAAGTATGCATAGCCTTTACTTTAAACTCCACCAAGCTTGTTCCTCCATCCCATGAGCCATTACTATAGGAGTTGCTTGAGCCATGCGAGTCGTAGAACGACATGTGTAGGGTTTGTGAGTCGTGGAATAATGAGGTACCTAAACAACTTAACTTTAGTAGTTACGGATAACTAAAGAAAGTGGCACGGTGAGCAACATCTGCTATTTGGTTTTTCCTGCTCACTTGTGTCCCGTAAGACCCCGAGTACTTGATTCCTGTTCCTTGATTTATCGCGCTATCCATATCCGGGAGGTATATGGGACCCCCCTGGGCCAGAGCTTGATTCCGTCTTATTTCTTGGGGCCACAACTAGTTTGCGGATTTATTACTATCTGTACTTATGCCATGTTACTGCTTTTAAATTGTGCGAGGAGCACCTGTCTTTAGGTATGCGGAGTGATTACGCGGTATCGACAAGCCCAGCCACACTTTGGGTTCCTAGTCGCCATGACCATTGGCGCAACCTTGAGTCCGTCTCGAGCTTGCTTACTCGCTCGGGATCTACTCAAAGGGTGGCCCCTGAAATATTTCTGAATCTTGTGATTGTTCATCGTGAAAGCCTCGTTGGGTTTTGATTTGGTTTTTCCGAGGTTGATCGGCGTGTGTTGCTATTGGTGCACCCGGCCGGGTAAAACTTTACGAAAGCCGTGTCGCGGATATGGACGACTTGGAGCACGTTTCTTGATCATAGACAAGTATAACTAAAGTACCGCTTTTAATCGACTAAAGTAACTTGACTAGTAAATAGTGCAATACTCATGGAATGGTTAATAAAATTGCCAACGGATGGGGTTGTTAAATCGCTTCCTGTTGAGCGAGGAGGATGGATCGGATGAGATTACCATTATAACTGTTGTACTTAAATTCACGGACATCCGCTATCATTGGTTAGGCGGATGGTTAGCGTTATCTGTAGAATTGCTAGGGTTTATCTTTTTGCAATTCGTCACCCAGTTGTGTCCTTTAGAGGCATTAAGTCTTGCCGAGTACCCTTAGGGTCTCACGATAAATTCTTGATTCGGATGAGCAGTACCTTCTCGTGACGGATCTTTGGGTGGAAGAAGTCAAGATGTGGGCAACGATCGTATGGTGTAGAGATTAGGAGCAGGGATCCTTGAGACACGTAGTTGGGATGTGCTTATTTCTGGCATCTTATGCCGATTTGCTTCTTATCCGTACTTGGATCTTGTTTGCCGCTTCCGCATGATACTCTGATGTGTGTTGTCTGAGGAGTTATCCTAAAATATAGTTTATCCAGGTCATTTGAATCTTGCCGTATGGCGTTGGTATATTTCCTTTCTTTCTAGATGGTGTGGCTCTGATGTACTCTTGTATGGTGGCTTGCGTACATACCCACTTGTGTACGTAGTTGATCCCTTCGCCTGCCGACTACGCCGTCTGAGTCTGTTGAGAGGGTAGTGGTTGGGACGTCTGAAAGGACTACCGGTGAGTGGCTTTTGGGGCCCCATGTACTATTTCAACCACTATCACTCAACCAGGCTTGTATCTAGGAGCGTAGTTCACCGAGGTAGTTACAATTGGTATCGAGCCATCCCGACCTTGAGGTTTCCAAGCAGTTGTCGATCTAGCAAATATTTTGGTAGTTATGTATATTAGGGAAAAACAAAGCGAGAGTAGGACTGCTTCATTTTCTTCTTACCCTCCCAACCACCCTTTTCTGGTAAGGAAGTGCAAAGTTTTGAATTCTCATCTCAAAGTTCAAACTAGGATGCACGTGTTTTGGGTTTCCGTAGTACCATAGGTTGTGTGTGTGTGCGTGTGTGTAATCCTTGTCTATCTGTTGCATCCAAGTTGTTATCTTATCGCCTTTGGTTATCAATTGTTGGTACATTCCATACCGACAGGCTTTTGTAAACCGACGCAATCTATCTTCCGCTTTGTATCCGACGCTATCTTGTTTGGGGTGTTCGTTTCCGTAGTACCAATCTTTAGGTTTCGTCGTGAGAAGAAGGGTTAGGATATGTGTTCCACTTGTTCATGTCGGAGTAATGATTTGAGTGCGGGATGGAGTCGCGACCATACCACTACTTGTATCATTTGCTTTTGTATATTGGATCGGTAGAGTCACTAATCTTGATTCGTTAAGTAATTTTGCGCATCTATTGGTATTTTAATGCCGAAATTTGTGGAAAAATTTTCTTTGATATGTTTGTGTACCACACTCCTATTCAGTCGTGTGCGATATGCTTAATATCTTTGAGGTGCTATGAACTTTGTTGATATTTTTATATCATCTCAGTAAATTGTATCCTTTAATCTTGGTTAATTCCATCTTGGTACTATTTTGGATTATTATCATCTTCCATTATAGTACTGACTTGAGTTTTACATCAATGACAGGATGGCTCCCCCACGCCGGACTGAGGAGGATATCCCTCCGGAACTGGGCTCAGCGCTGTCAAGCATAGCTAATGCTTTGGCAGCCATGCAAGAGAACCAGCAGCGCTTTGAGGAGAGCGTCAGAAGGAATGAGTTTGCTCCACTTCCTCCACCTCCCAAGCGTGGTGACATCAAGAGCTTCCTCAAGTTCAACCCTCGTCAGTTCGATGTTTCTGACCGACCTCTTGACGCGGATGATTGGCTGCGCGAGATCTCAAGGTTGCTCGAGACTGCGATGTTCGAGCAGTGGGTCAAGTGTGCTACCCACCTTCTCAAGGGAGATGCAGCTCTATGGTGGGAAAACTACTTGAAGGCAAGCTGCACTGGGTTCCAGCCAACTTGGGAGAGGTTCACTGCAGCTTTCAAAGAACAGTTTCTCTCAGAGATTGTGATGGAAAGGATGAAGGAGGCTTTCCTCAACCTGAAGCAGGGAAATGATAACGTCAACACCTATATCAGGAACTTTATGAACCTGTCTCGCTATGGTGGTGATGAGGTATCTGATGACAAGAAAAAGCAGAAAAGATTCAGGCAAGGGCTCAATGCGTCGATCAAGTATGCAATCACGCATGCAAGACCGGCAACCTTCCTGGAACTACAGCACACAGCACTGCAAGAGGAGGCAAGTAGGCAGATGTTCGAGGAGTCCAAGAAACATAACAGGGATGCAACAAGCTCTGCGGTTATGGCAGCTCCTTCTAAGCGGCGTGTCTGGGTTCCTAACACCCCACCGTCGCTCCCGGCTCCACCAAGACCTGCGAGTTTCACGTCAAGGCCACCAAACTTCACCATCGCGGCTCCTGTGGATACAACAACCTTACTCGAGCGCTCGGAGTCCTGGCTACTCGCCCACGTCCTCACGGTGCTTGTTACACATGTGGAGATCATGGACATCCCATTGAATCGCCCAATGAAGAACAAAGCTCTCCTCAACCCCGCCAAGATCTGCAACAAGTTCTCCTTCGCAGTGCACCACCGCCTCGGGCTCTCAACATCAACACTAAGCCCGGTCTGCGTCGCGTGCTAAATCGTCAACGCCTCTCAATTTGAGCTCGCACCGGAGTTGTCATGGGTATGCTTTCGCTTAACTCGGTTCCACGAGTTCTCTTTGATTCGTGCATCGCATTCCTTTGTGTCGCACGCGTTTGCGAGGCGAGAATGGGTTAGCGTTAGTTCCTCTCAAAGAAGTTAATGGTTCTTTCTCCGGAGCAACAATGGCATTTGCTCAAATCAGTCATGGCAATAAAGTTGAGATTGGTGGTTCTTCCTTCTTGGCTTCTTTGATTGTTCGGGCAACTCGACATTGATGTCATTTTGGGCATGGATTGGTTGACAAAGAAATGCATGTGATCGATTGTCTGAACGCTCGGTGTCTCTGAAGATTCCTCAAGGCCATGTAGTCTTTTCTCCAAGTCGACTCCTGTCCGGCTCTATTCCTTGGCGGCTCGAATAATGATGCTATGGAAGCTATTGTGGTGTACCATTGGTCTGTGAGTTCCGGATGTCTTTCTGAAGAGTTGCTGTGTATGCCTCCGGATCGCGGTTGAATTCGTGATTGAGCTTGAACCGAACGGCTCCTATCTCCAAGAGGCCATACAAAATGGGTCCTTCCGAGTTGGTGAACTCAAACGACAACTTGATGAACAAGAGAAATTGGGTTTCATTCAACACAAGACTTCTTCTTGGGGTAGCCCAACAATCTTTGTGAAGAAGCGTGATGAACCGATAGGCTATGTGTTGACTACCGGGCTCTAAATGCTAAAACCATCAAGAACAAATATCCTCTCCTCGGATAAATGATCTATTTGATCACTGGCGGCAGAGCTGTGGTGTTCTCAAAGCTGGACTTGAGAAGTGGTTATCACCAAATCAAAATTCGCAAAGAGGATGTGCCCAAGACAGCTTTCACCACCCGCTATGGCTGTATGAGTACACGGTCATGTCTTTCGCCTCACCAACGCACTGCTACCTTCTCGATGATGAACTCCGCTTTCATGGAGTACTGGACAAGTTGGTGGTATATCTGGATGACATTCTGGTTTATTCCAAGTCCAAGGAGGAGCATGAAGAGCACCTGCGGTGTGTCCTGAACAAGCTTCGTGAGAACCGCTTGTATGCAAAGTTCTCTAAGTGTGAGTTCTAGCTGCCTGAAGTAACATACCTGGGTCATGTTATCTCTGCCAAGGGCATTGCAGTCAACCCGGAAACCGTGAAGACAATAGTTGAATGGCTTCCTCCTGCTAATGTCAAGGAAGTGCGGAGTTTTCTCGGTTTGGCTAGCTATTGCCGTCGATTGGTGCAGAACTTCTCGAAGATAGCAAAGCCTCTTACCGACCTCTTCAAGAAAGGCAAGAAGTACCTGTGGACTCCTGCTTGCCAAGAAAGTTTTGAGACACTCAAAGAGAAGCTCACTTCCACACCAGTCTTGGTTCCTCCAGATACATCTAAGCCTTTCCAGATCTTCTGCGATGCCTCTTTGCAAGGATTGGGTGCGGTCCTTATGCAAGAGAGAGTGGTTGCTTATGCTTCTCGTCGGTTGAAGACATGAGATCAACTATCCCACACATGACCTTGAGCTAGCAAAGTGGTCTTTGCTTTGAAGCTATGGAGGCACTACTTGCTTGGTAACCGCTAGAGATCTTCTCGACCACAAGAGTTTGAAGTATATCTTCACTCAACGGATCTCAACCTTCGGCAAAGGAGATGGATTGAAGCAATCAATGACTTCGATGTGACCATCAACTACACCTGTGCAAAGCAAATGTCATGGCAGATGCGCTTAGTCGTAAAGCTTATGTCAACAACCTCATGGTGGAAGAGCAGCGTTCTCTTGTGCGAGGAATTCCACAATTGAACACGAAATTGTGGAACAAGGGCATCTCCTCGAATCTTCGCTACCCTCTCTTGGAAGAACAAATTCGCCTCGTCGACTTGGATCCGCACACCAAAAGCTCATCGCTAAGCTTGACCTTCCAAGTATGAGGCCTTCCATGTTGATGATCAAGGAACCTCTTCTTTGAACACCGGATGTTTGTTCCAAACTACCCGGTCCGAGAGACCAAGTTCTCAAGGAGGCACATGAGTCGGTTCTTTCTATCCATCCCGGCAGCACAAAGATGTACATGGACTTGAAAACACAATCTTGGTGGCACGGGTTGAAAAGGTATTGTGCCAAGCACGTCCAGAATGTGATGTTTGCAGAGTCAAGGTCATCCATCGAAACCATTTGGTCTTCTACAGCCCATTGCAACCTCCAGAGTGGAAATGGGAGAAAGTTGAGATGGACTTCATCACGCTTTCCAAGGTCGCAGAAGGGCAACAATGCAATCTTTGTTGTCATCGAAGCTTTCTAAAGTGGCTCACTTCTTCCCATCAAAGAAACAATTTACGGACTTCAGTTATCGAGCTATATATCAACAGGATTGTCTCTTTGTATGGGTTCCACTTGAAATCAGTTCAGATCGTGGGAGCATCTTCACCTCAAAGTTCTGGGAGAGTTTCCAAAAGCTTTGGGAACGGTTGAACTTCAAGACCGCTTACCACCCTCCCTCAAGGACAAGTGGAGAGGATCAATCGATTCTCGAGGACATGCTTAGAGCTTGCGTCATCTCGTTTGGCATGAAGTGGGAGGAATGCCTTCCATATGAATTCTCCTACAACAAAAGCTTCCGGAAGAGTCTCAAGATGGCACCATTCGAGGCTCTCTATGGACGCAAGTCAGCGTAACTCCTATTGGTTGGTCAGTGGGGAGAAAGAATCTGGTTTGGCCCCGACATTGTAACCCAAGCGGAGGAGAAGGTGCATATCATTCGAGAACTCAAGATTGCTCAAAGTCGTCAAGAGCAACTATGACAGAAGCACAGATATGGTATATGCCTCGGTGATCTCGTCACCTTCGTGTCACTCCCATGAGAGGAACACACCGCTTCAGATCAAAGGAAAGTTGGCTCCTAGATACATCGGTCCTTTCAAGATACGTGGTAGAAGAGGAGAGGTTGCTTATGCACTAGAGCTTCGGAAAACTCAAAGTCCATGATGTTTTCCACATCTCTCAGCTCAAGAAGTGCTTCAAAGATCCCAAGACCGTGGATCATGAGCTAATCGACCTCCAAGAAGATCTCTCTTATCAAGAGCACCCCACCAAAATCCTTGAGACCGCAGAATCGAAGGACGCGCAACAAGTCCATCAAGTTTTGCAAGGTGCAGTGGTCACACCATTCGCTGATGAAGCAACATGGGAGCGTGAAGATGAACTCCGTACAACCATCCTTCTCTTTGTATCTTCTTCTTCCTAGAATCTCGTGAGATTCCTGTTTAGTGGAGAGTTGTAGCATCCCAGTTGTTCAACCCTGTAATGCTACATGTCATAATAATAAAATGGGCCACTTCCAACATATAATTGCTGCATCATCATCACATCATGCTCATGTCATCATGTTCCCTTGCATTAGAGCATCATATAAAACCTTTTCTTGTTTGGTTCTTATCTCATGTGCATGATTAATTGTAGTTGCCTCTTGATATTGTATTTGGATCTTAATAAATTGTTAAATGCCCAAGTTGAGTTGGGGGCATCTCTCTTGTTGAATCCACAACCTTATCATTCACCACCTTTTAATTCCACCATCCAATAATATGGGCTTGGCATTTTATTGAGTTATCTCTAGCCCATGTTGTTGGTTGGATCCACCCATAACCTTTGCTTGGCCTTGCCCACCTATTGGTAATGCATATGGATAATGCCATGATTATGATATTGTTTTCACAAGGATAACTTGGCATTAATTATCTTGCATGGGCCATGCAAGTACCACTTCCTCTAGATTTTGGCTTTTGTTTGAATCTTAGTTGGATCTTCTTCCTTGGTTTAAATCATGTGTTGGCTTGAAGTTTGTTTCTCCTTATCTTTTCTCTCTCTTCACCCTTTAGCTAAACCCTACCCCAAGTCCCATGCACACACTTGTGCTAATGTGGCATGCACCCTCTAAAACCCCTCTTTCTTTGTTCTTTCTTGACCTTTGTTTGGATCATGCATGGATTAAAGGACACCCAACACCATATGCCATCTCTCTCCCTCTCCTCTTTCTAGTTTGATCTTGCTTAGGGCTTGTTGAAGCTTGCTTAACCAAGATTAGTAACCCTCCATCTTTCTTACCTCTTTTAGCAAAAACCCTAATCCTACTCTTGCCACCTATCCTTTTAGCTAAACCTAAACCCTAAGCTACCTTACCCCTCTAATCAACATCCCCCTAAACCAAAACCCTAATTACATCTATCCTAAAACCAAACCCTAAACTACACCTCCCTCTAACAAAACCCAAACAATCTCTCCCCTCTCTCTCCCATATCTAGCATGCCCTCTAACCTGCCCACCTAGCTATCCCACCCACCAGGACCCTCCCATCTACCCTAACCTAGCCCGACCATGCCCCTCTCTCCTACCCTAGCTCCCAACCCATCTACCCGAGGCTACCCTCTCCCTCTAGCTCTCTCTCAGCCAAGGCAGCCCCGCCCACGCCCCCCTGGGGCCACACAGCCTCCCTCTCCCTTCCAGTTCTACCACGCCACCCCCCCCCCATCTTGATCACGTGATCGAAACGTGGCCGACGCTACTGTCCAGCCTACCCTCCCCACGCTAGCCCTCCTCCCCGCATTCTTATCCTCCCACATCTCTCTCTCTAACCCCCAGATCAGATCCACCTCAGAGACACCCCGCCTCCCCTTTCTTCCTCGCCACTGCTCGCCACCGCCACCTACCACCTGCAATCGATCTAGCCGGAGAAGGGTGCTACAAGGTTGTCGAGAAGCCTCGGAGTCACGACGTCCCTGCTCAAAACGGAGGAGAGACCGAGCGCCAGATCTGCCGTCGCCACGGAAAACCCTAGCTTCGCCATGAAGCCGTTGATCGCTTTGCTCCGCCACACACCGACCACGCCAAGACGCCTGGTGAGCCCGACCTCCTAGACATCCCCTCGCCGATCTCGCCCTAAGCGCCCGTGCCTTCCGTCGAACGCCGCTTGAGTGCGTTAGGCGCTGCCTGACGCTCAGCGTAGCAGCCTAGAGAGGCCGTCCGTTGCCCTAGCACCAAGCCGACCCAACAGTAGCTCCGCCCGGCGCGCCTCAGAACGCCCTGCGAGCCCCATCGCGCTGCCAAGACGCTGCCGACACGCCGGTTCAGGCAGGTTAGAGGAAGATCCATGGCGCCGCGTCTTTGCGAAAACCCTCCGGCTCTTGTTTTGTCAACCCGCGGTCCTCGGGGCCCTCTGCTGTCTCGTACTTTTCTAAAAGGGTCACGATGTTTTGGTTAATCAACCCATGTCCAGCCTGTTCAGATCAAGGCAGGGGCCAGAGAACCCCCTGGCCCCACTTGTCATCGACTCAGGAGCGAGTAGGAGAAGTGGAAAACGTTTCAGACATCGTTTTAAAAATTCAAACTAGTTTAAATTAATTCAAATTCAAATCTAATTCAGATTTTAATAACTTTTCCATACTAAATCCAAATATGACAAATAATATATGTTTTGGATTCAGCAAGATGAGAGGAATTCAAATATGCCATCCAATTTGACTTTTGCACAACTAAAATTCCAAGTTTAGTTTAAATTACACAATTGCCACTGGATTTTCAATAATTCATAACTTTTGTTTTAAAACTCCAAATTTAGCAAATGATGAGTCTAAATTGATCAGCTCGACGAGACCTTTCTGTTTATGCTATCCGTGACTTCAATTGCAGCATGCATCATATAAATATATATTGAACAACAATTGTTATGGCAATGAAATGTGGCCAAAACCCACTTAAATGTTATTTTCTTGTCCACCACACCTCACCATGCCATGCTACTTTACTTGCCATGTAAATTGTGCATCATTCATCATGGCATGATTGCTTGCTTGACGCATCTTATTCATATGCTTGTGCTCTATATTCATGTTGGCCTTGTTTGTTTGGTTTTTCTCGGATAGACACTGAGCAGGGATTGTATCAAGAGAACCAGGAGCACTACCTAATCCCCTTGCTACAACTGAGTTGACAGGCAAGCACTACCACATGCTTGCATACATACAGTACCTATTGCCTCTATCTTATTCTTGCATCATTGAGTCGCGATTGCATTAAATCGAATCCCAAGTATGCATAGCCTTTACTTTTAAACTCCACCAAGCTTGTTCCTCCATCCCATGAGCCATTACTATAGGAGTTGCTTGAGCCATGCGAGTCGTAGAACAGCATGTGTAGGGTTTGTGAGAGTCTGTGGAATAATGAGGTACCTAAACAACTTAACCCGAGTAGTTCGGGATAACTAAAGAAAGTGGCACGGTGAGCAACATCTCGCTATTTGGTTTTTCCTGCTCACTTGTGTCCCGTAAGACCCCGAGTACTTGATTCTGTTCCTTGATTTATCGCGCTATCCACATCCGGAGGTATATGGGACCCCCGGCCGAGCTTGATTCCGTCTTATTTCTTGGGGCCACAACTAGTTTGCGGTTTATTACTATCTGTACTTATGCCATGTTACTTTGCTTTTAAATTGTGCGAGGAGAACACTGTCTTTGTTTAGGTATGCGAGTGATTACGGTATCGACAAGCCCAGCCACACTTCGGGTTCCCATCGCATGTACCACCATTGGCGCAACCTTGAGTCCGCTCTTGAGCTTGCTTACTGCTATGGATCTACTCAAAGGTGGCCCCAAATATTTCTGAATCTTGTGATTGTTCATCGTGAAAGCCTCGTTGGGTTTTGATTTGGTTTTTCCGAGGTTGATCGGCGTGTGTTGCTATTGGTGCACCGGCCGGGTAAAACTTTCGAAGCCGTGTCCATGGATATGGACGACTTGGAGCACAGTTTCTTGATCATAGACAAGTATAACTAAAGTACCGCTTTTAATCGACTAAAGTAACTTGACTAGTAAATAGTGCAATACTCATGGAATGGTTAATAAAATTGCCAACGGATGGGGTTGTTCGTCCGCTTCCTGTTGTGAGGAGGATGGATCGGATGAGATTACCATTATAATCGTTGTACTTAATTCACGACATCCGTCTATCATTGGTTAGGCGGATGGTTAGCTATCCAGAATTGCTAGGGTTTATCTTTTGCTGCAATTCGTCACCCTGTTGTGTCCCCTTTAGAGGCATTAAGTCTTGCCGAGTACCCTTAGGGTCTCACACGATAAATTCTTGATTCAGATGAATGGTACCTTCTCGTGACGGATCTTGGGTGGAAGAAGCCGAAGATGTGGGCAACGATCGTATGGTGTAGAGATTCCGGAACGGGATCCTTGAGACCTGAGTTGGGATGTGCTTATTTCTCTGGCATCTTATGCCGATTTGCTTCTTATCCGTACTCGGATCTTGTTTGCCGCTTCCGCATGATACTCTGATGTGTGTTGTATGAGGAGTTATCCTAAAATATAGTTTATCCAGGTCATTGGAATCTTGCCGTATGGCGTTGGTATATTTCCTTTATTTCTAGATGGTGTGGCTCTGATGTACTCTTGTATGGTGGCTTGCGTACATACCCACTTGTGTACGTAGTTGATCCCTTCGCCGACCACGCCCGTCTGAGTCCCGTTGAGAGGGTAGTGGTTGGGACGTCTGAAAGGACTACCAGTGAGTGGCTTTTGGGGCCCCACCGTACTATTTCAACCACTATCACTCAACCAGGCTTGTATCTAGGAGCGTAGTTCACCGAGGTAGTTACAGACTGCTTCCACTTTTCTTCTTACCCTCCCACCCACCCTTTCTGGTAAGGAAGTGCAACGTTTTCAATTCTCTTCTCAAAGTTCAAACTAGGATTCACGTGTTCTGGGTTTCCGTAGTACCATAGGTTGTGTGTGTGTGTGTAATCCCTTGTCTATCTGTTGCATCCAAATTGTTATCTTATACGCTTTGGTTATCAACTGTTGGTACATTCCATACCGATGTGCTTTTGCAAACCGACGCAATCTATCTTCCTCTTGGTATCCGACGCTATCTTGTTTGGGGTGTTCGTTCCGTAGTTACCAATCTTTAGGTTTCCGTGAGAAGAAGGGGTTAGGATATGTGTTCCACTTGTTCATGTGGAGTAATGATTTGAGTGCGGGATGGAGTCGCGACCATACCACTACTCTTATCATTCGCTTTTGTATATTGAATCGGTAGAGTCACTAATCTTGATTCGTTAAGTAATTTTGCGCATCTATTGGTATTCTAATGCCGAAATTTGTGGAAAAAATTTTCTTTGATATATTTGTGTACCACACTCCTTTTCAGTCGTGTGCGATATGCTTAATATCTTTGAGGTGCTATGAACTTTGTTGATATTTTAATATCATCTCAGTAAATTGTATCCTTTAATCATGGTTAATTCCATCTTGGTACTATTTTGGATTGTTATCATTCTCCATTATAGTACTGACTTGAGTTTTATATCAATGACAGGATGGCTCCACCACGCCGGACTGAGGAGGACATACCTCCGGAACTGGGCTCAGCGCTGTCAAACATTGCAAATGCTTTGGCAGCCATGCAAGAGAACCAGCAGCGCTTTGAGGAGAGCGTCAGAAGAAATGAATTTGCTCCACTTCCTCCACCTCCCAAGCGTGGTGACATCAAGAGCTTCCTCAAGTTCAACCCTCGTCAGTTTGATGTGTCTGACCGACCTCTGGACGCGGATGATTGGCTGCGTGAGATCTCAAGGCTGCTCGAGACTGCTGATGTTCCAGAACAGGAGTGGGTCAAGTGTGCTACTCACCTTCTCAAGGGAGATGCAGCTCTTTGGTGGGAAAACTACTTGAAGGCAAGCTGCACTGGGTTCCAGCCTACATGGGAGAGGTTCACTGCAGCTTTCAAAGAACAGTTTCTCTCAGAGATTGTGATGGAAAGGATGAAGGAGGCTTTCCTCAAATCAAGGTGGAAATGATAACGCCAACACCTATATCAGAACTTCATGAATCTGTCCCGTTATGGTGGTGATGAGGTATCCGATGACAAGAAGAAGCGTAAAAGGTTCGTGCAAGGGCTCAATGCGATCAAGTATGCAATCACACATGCAAGACCGCAACCTTCCGAACTACTGACACAAGACTGCAAGAGGAGGCAAGCGAGCAAATGTTTGAGGAGTCCAAGAAACACAACAGGATGCATCAAGCTCTGCAGTCATGGCAGCTCCTTCTAAGCGGCGTCCGGGTTCCTAACACCCCACCGTCGCTCCCGGCCCACCAAGACCTGCAAGTTTCGCTTCAAGGCCACCAAACTTCACCATGCGGCTCCAGGGCTACAACAACCACTACTCGAGCGCTGGCGGAGTCCCAGCTACTCGCTCCACGTCCTCACGGTGCTTGTTTCACATGTGGAGAACATGGACATCCCAACTGAACTACCCAATGAAGAACAAAGCTCTCCTCCACCCCGCCAAGATCCGCAACAAGCTCTCCTTGATTCGTGCACCACCGCCGGGCTCTCAACATCAACACTAAGCCCGGTTCGGGTTGTTCGCGCCAATCGCGCTAACGCCTCAAGCCGAGCTCGCACTTTGGAGTTGTAATGGGTATGCTATCCGTTAACTCGGTCCCGCACGAAGTTCTCTTTGATTCGTGCATTGCATTCTTTTGTCTCGCATAAGTTTGCACAAGAGCATGACCTGATAGGGTTCCTTTATCACGTCGTGCGGTGGTGCTATCCTCGTTCAAACATGAGGGCTGCTCATCAGTCATGGCAATCGATCGAGATTGGTGGTTCTTCATTCTTGGCTTCTTTAATTCTTCCGGGCAACTCTAACATTGATGTCATCTTGGGCATGGATTGGTTGAAAGAAAAATGTGATTGATTGTCTTTGAACGCCGGTCTCTCAAGATTCCTCAAGGCCATATAGTCTTTTCTCCAAGTCGGACTTTGTTGTCCAGCTCTATTCCTTGGCCGCTCTGAATGATGATGCTATGGAAGCCATTCAGAGGGTACCAGTGGTCTGTGAGTTCCCAGATGTCTTTCCTGAAGAGTTGCCAGGTATGCCTCCGGATCGCGAAGTTGAATTCGTGATTGAGCTTGAACCTGGAACGGCTCCTATCTCCAAGCGGCCATATAAAATGGGTCCTTCTGAGTTGGCTGAACTCAAACGACAACTTGATGAACAAGAGAAGTTGGGTTTCATTCAACATAGCACTTCTTCTTGGGGTAGCCCAACAATCTTTGTGAAGAAGCGTGATGTAACCGATAGGCTATGTGTTGACTCTCGGGCTCTAAATGCTAAAACCATCAAGAACAAATATCCTCTCCACGGATAAATGATCTTTTGATCACCAAGGTGAGTGGTGTTCTCTAAGTGGACTTGAGAAGTGTTTATCACCAAATCAAAATTCGCAAAGAAGATGTGCCCAAAACAGCTTTCACCACCCGCTATGGCCTGTATGAGTACACACGGTCATGTCTTTCGCCTCACCAACGCACCTGCTACCTTCTCGAGGCTGATAAACTCCGTTTTCATGGAGTACCTTGATAAGTTTGTCGTGGTATATCTGGATGACATTCTAGTCTATTCCAAGTCTAAGGAGGAGCATGAAGAACACTGGTGTGTCTGAACAAGCTTCGTGAGAACCGCTTGTATGCAAAGTTCTCTAAGTGTGAGTTTTGCTCAAGTAACATACTTGGGTCATGTTATCCGCCAAGGGCATTGCAGTCAACCCGGAAACCGTGAAGACAATAGTTGAATGGCTTCCTCCTGCTAATGTCAAGGAAGTGCGGAGTTTTCTCGGCTTGGCTAGCTATTGCCGACGCTTTGTTCAGAACTTCTCGAAGATAGCAAAGCCTCTTACCGATCTCCTCAAGAAAGGCAAGAAGTACCTGTGGACTCCTGCTTGTCAAGAAAGTTTTGAGACACTCAAAGAGAAGCTCACTTCCACACCAGTCTTGGTTCCTCCGGATACATCTAAGCCTTTCCAGATATTCTGCGATGCCTCTTTGCAAGGATTGGGTGCGGTCCTTATGCAAGAGAGACAGGTGGTTGCTTATGCTTCGTCGGTTGAAGACGCATGAGATCAACTATCCCACATGACCTCGAGTTAGCGCAGCTTGTCTTTGCTTTGAAGCTATGGAGGCACTACTTGCTTGGTAACCGTAGAGATCTTCTCGACCACAAGAGTTTGAAGTATATCTTCACTCAACCGGATCTCAACCTTGGCAGAGGAGATGGATCAAGCAATCAATGACTTTGATGTGACCATCAACTACACCCGTGCAAAGCAAATGTCATGGCGATGCGCTTAGTAAGAAGCTTATGTCAACAACCTCATGATAGAAGAGCAGCTTTCTCTTGTGCGAGGAATTCCGTCACTCAACCTTGAAGTTGTGGAACAAGGGCATCTCTGAACCTTGGCTACTCCTCTCTTGGAAGAACAGATTCGCTCTCGACCTTGGTGATCCGCGACACCAAAAAGCTCATCGCTAAGCTTGACCTTCCAAGTATGAGTCCTTCCACGTTGATGATCAAGGCACTTCTTTGAACACCGGATGTTTGTTCCAAACTACCCGGTCCGAGAGACCAAGTTCTCAAGGAGGCACATGATTCGGTTCTTTCTATCCATCCCGGCAGACAAAGATGTACATGGACTTGAAAACACAATCTGGGTGGCCCGGTTGAAACGGTATTGCCAAGTATGTCTCGAATGTGATGTCTGTCGCATTCAAGGTCCCATCGAAACCATTTGGTCTTCTACAGCCTTTGAAACCTCCGGAATGGAAATGGGAGAAAGTTGAGATGGACTTCATCACGGCTTTCCAAGGTCGCAGAAAGGGCAACAATGCAATTTTGTTGTCATCGACGGGCTTTCTAAAGTGGCTCATTTCTTCCAAAAAAGAAACAATTTCTGGAATTCAGTTGGCTGAGCTCTATATCAACAGAATTGTCTCTTTGTATGGGGTTCCACTGGAAATCAGTTCAGACCGTGGGAGCATCTTCACCTCAAAATTCTGGGAGAGTTTCCAAAAAGCTTTGGGAACAAAGTTGAACTTCAGCACCGCTTACCACCCTCAGTCGCAAGGACAGGTGGAAAGAATCAATCAGATTCTGGAGGATATGCTTAGAGCTTGCGTCATCTCTTTTGGCATGAAGTGGGAGGAATGCCTTCCATATGCTGAATTCTCCTACAACAACAGCTTCCAGAAGAGTCTGAAGATGGCACCATTCGAGGCTCTCTATGGTCGTAAGTGCAGAACTCCGATTGGTTGGTCGTGTGAGAAAGAATCTGGTTTGGCCCGACATTGTAACCCAAGCGGAGGAGAAGGTGCATATCATTCGAGAACACAAGATTGCTCAAAGTCGTCAGAAGAGCAACTATGACAGGAAGCACACGGATATGGTATATGCCCCTGGTGATCTCGTCTACCTTCGTGTCACTCCCATGAGAGGAACACACCGCTTCGGTATCAAAGGAAAGTTGGCTCCTAGATACATCGGTCCTTTCAAGATACGTGGTAGAAGAGGAGAAGTTGCTTATGCACTTGAGCTTCTGGAAAAACTCAAAGTCCATGATGTTTTCCACATCTCTCAGCTCAAGAAGTGCTTCAAAGACCCCGGAAAGACCGTGGACCATGAGCTGATAGACCTCCAAGAAGATCTGTCTTATCAAGAACACCCCACCAAAATCCTTGAGACCGCAGAACGAAGGACGCGCAACAAGTCCATCAAGTTTTGCAAGGTGCAGTGGTCACACCATTCGGTTGATGAAGCCACATGGGAGCGTGAAGATGAACTCCGTGCCAACCATCCTTCTCTCTTTGTATCTTCTTCTTCTTCCTAGAATCTCGGGGCGAGATTCCTGTTTAGTGGGGGAGAGTTGTAGCATCCCGGTTGTTCAACACTGTAATGCTACATGTTATGATAATAAAAAGGGCCACTTCCAACATATAATTGTTGCATCATCATCATATCATGCTCATGTCATCATGTCACCTTGCATTTGAGCATCATATAAAACCCTTTCTTGTTTGGTACTTATCTCATGTGCATGATTAATTGTATTTGTCTCTTGATATTGTATTTGGCTCTTGATATATTGTTAAATGCCCAAGTTGAGTTGAGGGCATCTCTCTTATGGACTCCACCACCTTTTCTTTCACCACCTTATGTTCCACCATCCAATTAATATGAGCTTGGCATTTTAATTTGGGTTATCTCTAGCTCATGTTGGTTGGTTGGATTCCACCCCTAATCTTTGCTTGGCCTTGCCCACCTTTTGGGAATGCACATGAATAATGCCATGTTAATATTATTGTTTTCACAAGGATAAATTGGCATTAATTATTTTGCATGGGCCATGCAAGTGCCACCTTTTCTGCTATTTGGTTTTTGCTTGAATTCTAAGTGGATCATCTTTTCCTTTGCTTAATCTTGTTTTGGGCTTGTAGTTTCTTCATCATATCATCTACCTCTCTTCTTCCCTTAGCTAAACCTCTTGCCCCATGCCCCATGCACACACATGTGCTCATGAGGCATGCACCAACCTAATCCACCTCTTCTTTTGGATCTTGCTTGGCCATTATCTGGATCATGCATGAACTCAAGAAGAACCCCATCATCACATGATCATCTCTCCCTATCTCCCCTCCTTTCTCTTTTTCTTGATCTTGTGTGTTTGTTCTTGAAGCATGCTTGATTAGCTAAAGTGCCACCTTCCTCCACCTATCTACCCCTCTCTTTAACAAAACCCTAAGCCACCCCTCGCAAACCTACCTAGCATGACCACCATGCCCTTAACCACCCTAGCTAAACCCTAGCTAACAAAAACCTAAGCCACCCCCAAACCCCATACTAGCTAAATCAAAAATCCCACCTAGTCTATACAAAACCAAAGTACTCCCTCTCTCCCCTTCCCTCTAGCGTGCTGGACCCACCCCACCATGTCCTAGCTACCCTCTCTCTCCCACAAAGGCACCCCTCACCTAACCTAGATCGAGCCTCCCCTCTCACTCTCCGCCTCTCTCTCTCTCCTCGCCCTCTAGTCCCACGCCTCGAGGCTCCCCAGCCCACCTGCAGCCCGTGCCCCCCTCAGCCCTCACCTGGTCCAGCTCCCCCACCCTGCCTTGCACGGCTCACGTGAAGGGGAGGACACCGACGCCACCACGGCCATCTACCCTCCCCACGCCACCTCCGCCTCTCCTGTTCTTATCCACACCCTCCGTCTCTGCCTTGCCGATACTCCCACCCCAGAACCTTCCTTCCTCCTTCCCCTTCCCAGCTCGTCCATGTCCTCCGCACCTCTAAACCCTAGCGCCAGATCTGCAGGAGGCGAAGGAGCCGTGGAGAGGGTGCCCACGACCGAGCCACCGCCTCCCTGCAACGTCTAGGATCACGGAAGCCACGGACCTCCGAGGAGCCGCCCGCCGTGTCCGTGGTGCGAAGATTCGTTCGTCACCTCGCCAGTGATCACCGTCCCATGGCCGAATCAACTCGCCGTGAAGCCCTGGTGAGACCATCGCCTCCTAGACATGCCCCTTTGCCTCCTAGCGATCGTAGCTCGGCCGCCGTCAACGCTTCTGCCAAGGCCATGGCACTGGCGACAAAGTAGCTGCGGCAGGAGCACCGCCAAGTTCAGCCACGCCTTGCGGCTTACGCCCTCCTCCGCGTTAGAACCACGAGCCATTGTTGCAGCCCGTGGCTTCTCCGCAACTTTCGTTTTGGGGCCGTCTTTGTTTGGTGCAGCGGCGTCGCCATCGTCGGCCAAAGATCCGGCGACGCAGCCGCCAAGCGGTAGCGGCCATTGCCGTCCGACAGCGGCAACAACTTTGCGTTAGACCCCACCCTTTTTCCCGCAAAACCCGCAGTCTCGGCCCCACCTCCCAGCGTCGCTGGTTTTATGCAAAAGGATCCCGATTCTTGTGTTTCAACCCGCGTCCTCATATCGCCACCGTGTCGCGTCTTCGCGTTTAGCGTGTCGTGGCTAATTATGACCGCTTGCTGGCGTCGATAGCTAGGACCGGTAGCGGTGCTTTTTTTCTGCGGCGTGGGCTGGTTAGCCAGTCCCACCTGTAATCATTTGGGTTCTACGTATGCGAGTGCAAAAAGTATGACGTGTTTGTTTCTTTTATTCAAATCTTTTTCTGAGTATTTAAATTCAAATAAATTTCAGATTCAAACAACTTTTCATATATTAGTCCAAATAATATAAATAATATATGTTTGGATATCAGAAAAATGAGAGGATTCCAAATATGCCATCCATATTGTCTTTTGCACAATTAAAATTCCAAGTTTATTTAAATTACCACAAATGCCATTGGAATTTAATAACTTAATAACTTTTGATTTAAAACTCCGAATTCAACAAATGATATGTCTAAAATGATCAGCTCGACGAGACCTTTCTGTTTATGATATCCATGACTTCAATTGCAGCATGCATCATATAAAAATATAGTGGACAGCAACTATTATGGCAACAAATGTGATCCAAAACCCCATTAAAATGTTATTTCTTGTCCTTCACACCTCACCCATGCCATGCTACCTATTGCCATGCAACTTGTGCATCATTCATCATGGCATGATTGTTTGCTTGACGCATCTTATTCATATGCTTGTGCTCTATATTCATGTCGGCCTTGTTTGTTTGGTTTTTCTCGGATAGACCTTGGCGAGGGGTTATATCAAGAGAACCAGAGCACTACCTGATCCGTCCCTCTTCAACTGAGTTAACAGCAAGCAATTCCACATGCTTGCATACATACTGACCTATTGCCTCTATCTTATTCTTGCATCATTGAGTCGCGATTGCATTAAATTGAATCCCAAGTATGCATAGCCTTTACTTTTAAACCCCACCAAGCTTGTTCCTCCATCCCATGAGCCACTACTATAGGAGTTGTTTGAGCCATGCAGTCAGAACAAACATGTGTAGGGTATGTGAGAGTCTGTGAATAATGAGGTGCCTAAACAACTTAACTTTGAGTAGTTAAGGATAACTAAAGAAAGTGGCACCGTGAGCAACATCTGCTATTTGGTTTTTCCTGCTCACTTGTGTCCCGTAAGACCCAGTACTTGATTCCTGTTCCTTGATTTATCGCGCTATCCACATCCGGAGGTATATGGGACCCCCGAGCTGAGCTTGATTCCGTCTTATTTCTTGGGGCCACAAACTAGTTTGAGGTTTTATTTACTATCCTGTACTTATGCCATGCTACTTTCTGTATTTAAATTGTGCGAGGGGCACACTGTACTGTTTAGGAATTGTGACCCGTTTACGTGGTATCGACAAGCCCAGCCACACTTTCGGGTTCCCAGTCGTTTACCGCCGGCCCCACAAACCTTAAGTCCGTCTCGAAGTCATTAACCGTTGCTATGGTTCCACTTTAAGGGTGGCCCCGAAATATTTCTGAATCTTGTGATTGTTCATCGTGAAAGCCTCGTTGGGTTTTGATTTGGTTTTTCCGAGGTTGATCGGCGTGTTGCTATTGGTGCACCCGCCGGGTAAAACTTTCTCAAAGTCCGCGGATATGGACGACTTGGAGCAGCTTCTTGATCATAGACAAGCATAACTAAAGTACCGCCTTAATTTGACTAAGTAACTTGACTAGTAAATAGTGCAACACTCATGGAATGGTTAATAAAATTGCCAACGGATGGGGTTGTCCGCTTCCTTGTTGGTAAGCGAGGAGGATGGATCGATGAAATTACCATTATAACTGTTGTACTTAATTCACGGACATCCGTCTATCATTGGTTAGGCGGATGGTTAGCGTTATCTGTAGAAGATAGGGTTTATCTTTCGCTGCAATTCGTCACCCTGTTGTGTCCCTTTAGAGGCATTAAGACTTCGAGTACCCTTAGGGTCTCACACGATAAATTCTTGATTCAGATGAATGTACCTTCACGGATCTTTGGGTGGAAGAAGCCGAAGATGTGGGCAGCGATCGTTCGGTGTAGAGATTCCGGAACGGGATCCGTGAGACTGTAGTTGGGATGTGCTTATTTCTATGGCATCTTATGCCGATTTGCTTCTTATCCGTACGGATTTTGTTTGCCGCTTGCATGATACTCGATGTGTGTTGTATGAGGAAGTATCCTAAATATAGATCTATTTAGGTCATTTGAATCTTAGCATTATGGCGTTGCTATATTTCCTTTCTTTCTAGATGGTATGGCTCGATGTACTCTTGTATGGTGGCTTCGTGACATACCCACTTGTGTACGTAGTTGATCCTCGCTTCCGACCACGCCCGTCTGACAGTCCCGTTGAGAGGGTAGTGGTTGGGACGTCTGAAAGGACTACCAGTGAGTGGCTTTTGGGGCCCCACCGTACTATTTCAACCACTACCACTCATCCAGGCTTGTATCTAGGAGCGTAGTTCACCGAGGTAGTTACATCTCCCATCGTCAGCATTGCCTGTGACCCCGAAGATGGAGCTTCGCCTACGCTATCGTTATCTTTACGTTATTCCGTTGCTTGAGTTGTATTAAGAACTGGATCATGAGATCCTTATTTGTGTAAGACCTTATGTATGGTTTGTAATGGATGATGTAGTGTGATATCCAAATCTGTTATGTCTCACAAAAATGGTAATCCTAGGATTGCGATGTATGGCATAACAGGCATCTGAGATTAAAAATCCGGGTGTTGACACCCAGTGAGTGAGTATTTAGGATATCAATGAAGTCGAGCGATATGTAATGTTGCGTTCTAGCGATATCTTATCTACTGTATGATATAAAGTTAAGTGCTCCCATTTATTCAAATCTCAAATTCCTAATGAATTTATATCAAAATACTTTCAGAACTGAGATAACTAGAAAACTTTTTGTCTTATGCTTAGCTATGTGAGCTCTCATCACCCTCATCCTCATGGAAACGACATGCACCTACTTTTGGTTTCTCCATAACTGTCTGTTAAACAGTGTTCCGCAATGTGAAACAATCATCTAAAGGTTGATGGGATTACTTTATGAGCCATTTTGTAATCAGTTTCTGTGAAAGATAAATGAGAAATGGATTTACTTCATCAGCCACTTTGTAGTTAGATTTTGCGGAAGATAAGGGTTAAAGAAGTTTGTTTTAACTTCTGTTTTGTTCATAATAATTGTATGTTGGCTATGGCTCTAAATGTGCATTGACAGGAATAATCCATATATTGTGGTAGATTAGAATATACGGAGGTTCAAGTTCCAACTGCATCTGGATTATTGTCTACCTTCATTCATCAAGCGATATAGGTAATTCTAAATATTTGTGTGTCTTTGCAGGTTTTATACATGCATGACTTTATCTGTTTTATTTTCAGTGTTGTTGATGATTGATAGGGCCAAATGTTTAGGTGTAAAATTTACATAGACAACACCCTGATGTTATGAAATTGGTGTTTTTTGGCTTTTGTCGTGTGATGAGTGCACAATACACGCAATTTTGGTAAATGTAGAATAGTTATTCTGAATATCCTCATGAAGCTGAGCGCGGTGTTGCAGGAGAGGGCATGTGTGGTATCTTCCCTGACGTTGTGTGTGATTGGAACTAGATTGAAGTTCCTGCTGATGCCTCCAAGGTGGTTGCGCAATGATCTCCTTCTACCGGTATACTCACTTTTTACTTGGAGATCTCTGATTTGGGTCACTGGCGTATTGCCCTGCTGCTCAATGTTCATATATATACCGGCATAATCTCGTACGTGTGAAGTGGTGGAACAGAGCCAAGGACCATGGTTACTGGGAGGAGCGATGCCGGGAATGACTGTCAGCCGAGTCGAGTGCCGCATCCCAAGACGGAAAATGGCCCATCCCGCTGACTGTTCCAGATGTCGTGATGTACTGCCGGCTGCCGCCCGTGACTTCCCCAATGGACACTGCCACGACGACGTCTAGACAAGGACCATGGTCGCTGACCTATGCCAGATAATTTGGAAAAGCAAAACTTCACCGATGGACACTGACTGCCGTGGCGCTGTGACGATGTCCAGCCAAACTGCCCTACCCTCCCTGCCTGATGGCGCCGCTGCCCGCAGTGCCCTTCCTTACTCGCAATCTGCCGCCGCGCCCTGGCGTATCTCCCAGCATAGCGGCACCAGCCGCACCCTGTCCTACCACCCAGCCTAACCGCCATGTCGCGCCTTCATGTCTCACTCGCAGCCTCGCCGTTGTGCCCTGCTTCTCTCACTCGCGGCGAGGCCGCCGTGTTGTTCGTCGCCCAGCCTTAACGGTCAGCCAGTGTGCTGGTTGTCGTTCGTCGCGGAGAAGGTGGATCCGCCCACCGCCCACTGCCCTTCCCTGGTGAGATGACCAACCTTTGCCTGAGAGAGAGATAGGTAATTGGTTAAATGTTGTACTCCCTCCGTCCCAAAATAGATGTCTTAGATTTGTCAAAATTTGAATGAATCTAGACACTATTTAGTATATAGGTTCATCCAAATTTTAATAAATCTAAGACATCTATTTTAGGACGGAGGGAGTACAAATTGTCGCTGAAATTTTGAGATGGTTCAATTAGCATAAGATTGGGATTTGTTGAAGCTGCTGTCCGTTGAGGTGGATTAACGTGCTTCGGCATTGGCTTTTTGCTGCTGTATCTTCTGCAAACAGTCCTATCGTGTAATTTGTTTGCGTTTTGAATTTCAGGCTTTTAGCTCGATACCGTGCGTGGACACTGCATCCTGTATCTATGTGGCCGGTTGGTATTGGCAGAATTAGGTAATTCAAAATGTTGGTCTTATCTTACCGGTAATGGAAGTACATGATAGCATCTCAGTTAAGTGCCCGACTCTACCGGTGTTTCCCCAAACCCCGTTGTTCTCCTCTATTTATCCTTTGTTATTTTGGAAGGTTGGCTCCACCAACCTGCGGGCTAGAGGAAGCGCACACTCTGCATGCTAGAGGAGGCGACAACATTTTCTTTCTCGTTTTTGACTGTGATGCTGTTGATTGTCCCTTGGGCATTAAATAGTGTGCACACCCATAGCTGTAAAAATGTTATGCTACAAAATCATTTATATGCATATGTATTCAATAATAATTTATCTCTGCTCTTAGAATTTTGGCTGCTAATATGAAGTTTATTTATAGCTAATATGCATTTCTACTGGATATAGGAAGTACTAGGGAATCCAAGCACGCTTCTTATGGGGAAGAAAAAAGTGGCTCTTCAATAAGGACCGAATGGATGTACCAATATGTAGGTGTCGATGGTTCAACAAATGGATGTCTATGAAGTCTGAATAGTAATATTGATGTACTTATGATCTTGCAAATATACACACTTACCTTGTGAAGTTTTTGAGATGGTTGGGTATAATATCTATTGGCTAGAGGGTGTTTGGCAACTGTTTGTTCAGAGCAGTCTGGAATTCATAGTTTCAAAAAAAAAAATGAATTTATCATGAATTTATAAATGCCACCATACGAACTGGTAAAATTTGGGACTATTTGGACCAATGGTTTTGGAGAGAATGCCTTTTCTTTTGGATTGATGTTCCATTTCAGTTGCAAAAATCAAAGTTTGATGGAAAAAATAACCAATGAATAACATATGTTTCCGGTTGTGACTTGTGAATTGACGCCATTAATCTGGACCAATGGTTTGAGACATAATTTTTATTTAGGTGGAAGTTCAAATTTTCTGATTGAAACTCAAAGTTCTTAGAATTGTAAAATATCCAACATATCATTAATGTTCCATCAGGTAAGGTGAGATTGCAGACTTTTGAAATGATGAAAATGCTAAGGCAAAGGAAGATGAAGAATGGAGATAAGAGCAGAAGAATAGGCCTAGAGACTGCTTAAGGAGACATAAGCAGACAGAATAATGACAAAGGAGAAAAGAAGCATGAGAGTCAATGAGTCAATATTCATCACTATACGCATGGAAATCACATTTTATATGTTCCTCACACAATGCTAAACTCAAAAAGTTGTTCATTGTTGTGTCCAAAGTTTTTGTCACCCCGTGGCAAAGCACGGACACTCAACTAGTTACATCTATAGATAGTAGTATACTACTTAGCAGGTAAGACCATTCAAGACTGCAGATTAACATAGGCATCGACTGAAATATTAACTTCTACATTTGCACAAACACACAAGAAATATATGCATATAGGAATCTCGGTTTTATCATTTTATTACAGACGTCTCATTCAATACTTATACATCAACAGTTTATTTTGGAATTGGAGAGTAGACAATACACACCAGAGCAGTACAAGTACAGTTCCTTCTCCCTTGCTTTGCTACCATTTTCTTCCTTCAGAAGGCACCAATCAGTTAGAGTTGTCAGGTTCCTGCGAGGATTTGGTGCCCAAGACTCGGCAGCGGTACTCTCCGAGTGCCCAGATAGGGAAGATGTTCCTATACTGGGAGTAGGTGATGGTGCAGTTTCTGGCGAAGATTCCAATGATCTCCTGTTATGTGTGTGGCACAAAAAACATTCAACTGATTGGGGAGATAAAACAGTATACCTGAATAATAATTGGTGACAGCCCACTGTCTGGAAACTAAATAAGCTAGAACAGCAACCAGTTTCGACAAGTTTCCACACAATAAAGCTTAGCTTTTTTAGATCTCTGAATACTTACTTGCTGAGGGAATTCTCCATCCTTTAACTGTAGGTTAATCAAAATCCTGGCTGCCCGGTGCAAAGGTACTGGGTCTCTGTCGGCCTGTTCCAACGTAAATCAAAGTGCAAATGTAAATGAGCACGGCACATAGCTTAATAGACAATGTCAAATCAAAGAGAAAATTAAGGAAAGACATAAATACCTGCCCAGCATCAATTAGGGCCAGCATGGCCCAACTAGTGTTGACTACATGGGGGCGCCTTCCTTCAAGTTCGGTGTAAACCTATGTGCAGAAATTACAAAATTCAGATCAGACATCAGAGACATTCACTTTTGCACACAAAAAAAAACAAAGCAATGTTTGGTGAAAACTTGATTGATATTTTGAAAAATGACTTATTTTTATGCCCTGTATTTATGCATGAGCCGTTAAAATGGAGGAATTAAAGACAAACTATTAGGGCGAATAGCAGAATATTTCTGGATGCATTAATATCAAATTAAGTCTTTATATGGGAATGAACCATTAATTTTATCTCAACCTATTTTTCATTATAGTTTCCTTTAAATTAGGATCCCTATATGTAGTTTCCTTTAACAAATAGAGGCTATTATGTAAAGTTATTGCTTGTAAAGTAGGTCTCTACATCGTGCTGATTCTAAGCCAACAGAAAAATCCATACACTCCGAAGCATATCTTGTGGGTACCTAGCTAACGTATGACCAAGGTCAAATTGGATCTCCAGGTTGCACTGCTGCATTCGGACATCCAAGGATTACCTAGGAATAAAACTGTACCTTATCCCTGCATGACAAATAGCTTTCTCCCCAACCACCAGAAGGAAGCTCTTTGGACAACAAAAACTGGCATGCCTTCCTGATAGCAGGAGAGTTCTTGAATGTCCCTCCAGCGGCAACTAACCCCCTCACTGCGTACCATGTCCCATGGGTGAAACAAACAGCCCACGAGCCGTACCTGTTGCACTTAGAAATGTCAAGACGCTCCTGAACTGGTATGGCCTTCCCATTTCTTTTGATCAAAGAGTCTTAGATTATGTGGTGACCTATTGCCTCTAAGCGGGTAATATGTCACTCAACACTATAAATAAATAGGAATTATTAAATTGAAATCAATAGTTACTATATTCAGATACTGAGAATTAATAAAAACATTTGGTAACTTCCAAGTACCAACTAGTATATGGGAAAGGAATGCTGCACAGTCCTACAATATTAGGATAATGTGACGAAAATAAAATGACATCAGTACAACATTTTATGTGCATCAGTTTTGTGTTGCCACATGATTAGAGTTGCTAATACAGCTTTTCTTGTCAGGTTATGGAATTTTGGTAATAACCTTAAGGGGTTAAAGTGGTTCGAAATACTACTTTAGAAAAATCCTGATAGCACGAGGAACTAAATTTCTTCCTTGAAATCATTTATCATTTATGCAAAAGAGATATTTGATGTAATTTCTAGTGTAGATGTTTCCAGAACTGAAAGAGATTTATCATCTATTTGAACATACTTATTTACTATTTTTTTATAAACTTGGTTTGATTCATTCGGTAGACTGTTTAATTTTTTTTTGAATTAGAAGTGCCACCCTTGGTGTAACTTCTGATAAGGGAAATATGTTTAATATGTTGTGAGTTTAAACTTGAGAATTTTGCATTTAAATATGTAATAAACCTCCTATATGTAAGAGTAGTTTGATATTCAGTAAATGTTTGTCCAATACTTCAATACCTAGGTGGTAAGTTGGGCGGTGGAAGAGCTCGTTGCAAATAGAGAGAGCAATGTGCAACAATAGCAAACAATTTCTATGTTTGAACTGAGACACCATATGCACATCAAACTATATGTGTATTGGACATATTATCTTTACGAAATGGAGCTTCAATACTAACCACGAGCCGTCACTCGTTGAATGCTCTGAATGAACTTATCGGCTTTAAGGATACATTTGTCTATCTCTTCCTTCGATGTCCAGGGTAGTGCTTTTAAATGATGACAGGGCCTGGATCACTTCTGAAGTACATTCAACAACGCTCTGAGTCCAAATTTCAAGTTTTAGTTTCTCTTGAACATGACAAAATCAGCATATTAAAAACAATAGGGTTATCACATCTTACGGATGATCAATCATTATGTCCTCGAAGATCTCAGAAGGGTTGAGAAACTGAATTGTTTTAAAAGCATGTAAGAATATAAGTACTCCTTGAGGAGAACTGAATCTGTAATGCCATCATTACAGTTTTTGCCTAGGCAAATTCGCCACTCACCTCTAGCCAGGCATAAGACCTTGCGAGTTCATAGGACGCAAAACCACCATTCCCATTCTGTAAGAAATAAAACAAATAAGTAGTTCCACCCCATTTAAGGTGTTTCTTTCATTTCTTTGATGAGGAGTAATCCTCACTAAAGAAAATTAGTTTGAAGGAAATGGTAATGAGATGCGCGTTGTATTTTCTTTTTCAATTGTGTTTTCGCACATATTGTGTGGCGCCTTGTGTACTTAGATTTTAATAGTGTCTCACATATTTTTCGAGGATGGCTACGAGGGAAGGATAAGGCGTTAAGACCTCTTATTTTAGTGGGGGAAGCAGGGTTGCTTTGGACCATTTGGCTATGCAGAAATGGTGCTGTCTTTGACAAAAAAAAGTTCATTCTTGTATGCGGTTGCTACTCCCATCATCTCATGTACCAGGCGGTTGCGGTTATGGGCTTTGTTAAAGAAGGAGCAATAAAGGGGGCGATGAAGCTTGGCGTCAAGAAGGCCGAGTGGATTACCAGGGAGTCTATGTTCCAGTTTCGATAGTGTTTCGTCGATAGGCTTCTTAGCCTGTAGATGTATATCGGTGTGGCATGCCATATAATTTTTTTTTACGAAAATTCCACCGATCTATTAATAATCGTCCACACAGTACAAAGAGGCCCAAAAGCAATAAAAATTACAAATAGGTCTTTGAACCACCTAGCGACAACTACAGACACTAGGGTGAGCCGAAGGCGTGCCGCCGTCCTTGCCTCTCCATCACCGGAGCCGAGCAAAGCTTATCGTAGTAGAGCTTGGTCTAGTAGACAGACACGAAGTCGCCGTGCTAAGGACACAAATGACTAGCACACCAAAGCAACAATCATCGCCAAAGATGAAAAACATAGATCAGAAGAGACTGACCTGAAACCACACTAACGAAAACGAAAACAGAACAGATCCCAGGAGATCCGTCGAACATATGACTCCACGCACCCTCCGCCAGCACTAAACGCACCACCGGAGCAAGGATAGGGAGAGAGGACCTTATTCTGATATCAGGATGTAGTCTCCGCCTAAACATCCCGAATAAGACACTGAAAAAGAATCTAAACAAAGAACGGAAAACCTCCTGCCGGCGAGAGGCCATGGTCCGCCACACCTCCAAGGCCCCAAGGCCACCAGAGGCTGAGAGGACCAGCGGCGTCGCCGGCGAAAGGGACGAAACCCTATATGGGTTAGAGCCGCCGCCTCATCGCCTCTCTCCTGCCTCACGTGTCTATATACCGGTTGGTTTTTTAACATCCGTGGCATGCCATATACTTTATTTTGATATCTGTGTTGGTATTTCCCTCTTTTGCTTAGGCGGTTTTGTCAATTTATAGTAGAAATATGTAATAAAAGTTAAGGCTATATGCATCATCTTGATGCAGAGGCTGGGTTAACAAAGCATCCATTATCTATTTATTAGGAAACTATGCAAAAATATTATAATCATTAAATTATATCCCCAAAAAAATTAGAATCATAGATAGACCCATAAGAACATAGGTCACAAATATCGACTCCTGTTTTCTGGAGGTTTAAAAAAGGATATGCATACCATCCAAGAAAGTAGACAATTGACGGCATCATAAAGTCGATCGGCTTCTAATGATACGCCAACACTTTCTGAAGAAATCTTTGACAACAACAATGAGGCCTGATAAGAGAAAGAACTGTAATAATTATAACATTTAGAAATAATTCTGACTATGACCTTGACACCACAGCAAAATCATAGGAACTAAAACTTGAGGGCTATTATGGTTTTTCTGTGCATTTAAAGGTTCCTTATTTCCGAGGTCATGCACAACAAATATTGTAGCAAAAAACTGCCCCTCTCAGGAAATATAATGTGCATGGCTTTCCAAAATTTATATTTTGACACAAAAATTGTTCAACGGAATGTGCATTACGTGATAATATCTTGGGATTCATATTAAACATCACTTTTCATTGGTGTCAACTATCAAATATTTCACATATAGTTTGAATTACTGTTGGTCAAAGTTCGGCTCCAGGTTTTGCAACATTGGTCACTGCAGCACATCTTCGAAGAATGGTTCCAATCTGCAGCTGATCGAGAAGGTGCTACCAAGGTAAAAGGGGCACGCTCTCTCATCCTGCTAACCATATGGAGACTGTGGCGACTATGGAACCATTGCGGCTTCCATCGCGCCTCTACTGATGCCACTGATCTGGTCGACGAGACCATCAATGAGGCCAATCTGTGTATGTTGGAAGGGGCCAACACACTTTGGCAGCTACCTCTCCATGTTAGACCACAAGATGCTGTCATTCAGCCATTATAGGGTAGCTGTACAGGTCTTTCCGTATCTTTTCTTTGTCGTTCTATTTTTTTTTCTGTTTTCAGATGGCTGTAAAACTTCACACCATCTTCGTGCTCTCCTTCTAATACAAATGATGCGCATTTAGGTGCATGGTCGAGGAAAAAAACTGTTGACCAATGTAAAATCATGAAAACCCGCCTGCCTGATATTTTGGACAAAGTGAATATCCATTTAGGTGAAAAACATCATTCGCACGTTAATTACAACATTCGTTTGAAAATAAATGTCGTTTTGCACATCACACGCGTCCAACCAAACACCTCTGACCATATGTTTTTATAATATAGGTGTATTAGTGAAAATGTATGAAGAAACGTTCTGTCATTATTCTAATAATATGATTTTTAAGCAACAAAACGAAATACTTATATGAATGGTAGGGCTCAACGTTCTATAAGTTTGTCTGCTAATTATTAAAGATTATCTGATGGCATCTACTTTTGAAAGGCGGCAGTAATACCTTTATTCCTAGTGCAGTGCAATCTGATACAGGCCAACCTTGATCAGCAGTAGAGAAGGTCCATGAACCTTTAGATATGTGACGATACCAGTAACTCAAAGTTCCATGGCAATCATTAAGAACCTTTCACAGAATAAGTAACAGAAAAATAATCAAGCGATGACTTAATCTGGCTAGAAAAAAAAGGCAACAAGAAATTACCTGTGAATGTTTTATGTAGTCATGGGCAAGTTTGAGAGTAGGACCAAACTCTTCTGTGAGTTCTGTAGCTATTATAGCTTCAACTGTGAAAGTCGTGTCCCAAAGTTGGCTGCCATTGTAGCCCTACAGTTACATGACCATTTCTTACTACCAGCCAAAAGGAAAAGAAATTCACTGCACTCTTACTATCTATGCAGAATTCAGATTAGTGCTATGTTTGAAAGATGTTATGCTTGGATTGAATTAATAAATTGTTGCTAATAGATACCGTGCCAACTAAAAACGCTGAAGTAAACTACGCAATGCTATTTTACCAAGTTAAGTGCACATGTGAAAAAGTATACTGCTGATGCAATCGCTTCAAGATGAATGTAAAACAATGGAGTCAAGGACAACACAAAAGATAACCTTCATCTTCATGCCATCTTCAGCAACCCACAAATAGTCATAGATCCTTGGAATGTGAAATCTGAATTCCTGTGAATTAGGATCTTCTATCCAGCAACAAAGCATATTCAATACCTGCGCAATTAATTATATTTTCAATTTTCACAACAATCAGCTGGACATTGGAGTATGAAAGGAAAAAAGGAACAGAATAAAAAGGAGTCGTGTGAACTTCTTCAAAGCAACCATCATGATCCTAAATTACCTTTCCTACAGCACCACTGCAGATATATTGAGTGTTCTCATCTTCGTAATGAATATGCTGCATGGCATTTTTAAAAGCTTTTTCCCTCAATTTGCTTCCTGGCCAACATGACAGAACTGGTTCAACAAATTTGTGAAGAGTGGCCCATAAGATATCTTGTCCCAGTGGATGTGGACAATACATATCCTCCTACAGTACAGTTATAACAAAATCTATCAGACATTTAATTATATCCTGCATGGAGATCTCTACATCATGTAATAAACTAAAATGAGTGACATAGGAGCCATGTCCGAGTACACAAAACTAATTACTGGCATCATAATTCATAAGGTAAAGTTAACTTTATAGATGTTTTGCTGGTTTGGCACATTCATGATGGAAACAATTCATGGAAAGTATAAATCAAACGGACCTTAGCACATTGGTTGCGAGCCTTGTCCCAATCAATCTCATCATAGGGTACTCTATAGAGCTCCTTCCGTAAGTTCAATACAATTGGTGCAACTGGGCAGACAAACCTCTTCCCATATATGTAAGACATGGGAAAGTATACCATTCGGCAGTGGGACCACATGCGCCCTGTGTGTGATGCCCAATTTTTTATCAAAGAAAGATAAAAAGTTTTTGTATAATTCTGTTTATTATCGTATATACTATTAACTGTGAAACGTTAAATAGAAATGTATCAAGTAAGAAATAAATAATTTTTGACAAAGTGTGAATAATACAATGATTGTTTTGCCAATCTGTCGAATAAACTAAATTGGAAGAAAAAAAGCATGATCTAATCATATTTAGGATCGACATGCCTAGAAAAACTAGGCAAACTCTAATATAAATTCTCCTTAGGCCTAGCCCTCTCCCCGTTGTACATATTCTGTAAATTTCCAGGCTGTCCTTTGTACATGCTTTCCCTTATACAGAAAAATCATATGCTATCAGGGCATCCCTTACAGCTTAATAAATTGAGATCATAATGTCAAGAACAATTTTAGACAAATATTTTGAATATGCAGTTATGTGCCACCATACTAGTGGCGTCAAAATATATTTATGAACTTTCTCGCCTGTAGCTAGAATACTACTGCTGCAAATTCCATACTATTCATTCCAGCAACAAATATTTTATAATAAGAATCAGGACCACACTGTATTGAATGCTTTATCAATCCCAGGAAGGATTCTAATCTGTTAAAAAAGGAAGGATTCTAATACACACTTCCTTGGAGTCGGTCTGCATGAGAACCATACACCATAATCACGGTGTGATCTACTGATCATCTGCACTAACAGTCTAAACACGCATTCCTTCCAGTTTGAACAATGAAGTTTGGCAGTGTTGAACTATTAATCACATTATGTAGCAATTTTTTCGAGATAGCCAAAATAAAGTTGAAGGAGAAAGCGGAAGATATTTTGAGGGGGGGTACTGCGGGAGGGGGAGGGAGCATACCTGGATGAAATGGCAGGCAGTATGGTAGTAACCATAGTTCAGGAAGCAATGGATTGTTACCAGACCAGTCAAATACACCGAGTACCTTAGGAAAATTAAGAAAATCATAAGGACCTCTCTAGGATTAAAAGAAGCACATTTGTATCAAGACCAAAGCAGCTAACAAAAAAATTAAATGAAAATGCATAACAACCGTACTGAAAGCCAAAATTTTCCCCATGATGGTGTAAAGGTTGCTCCTCCATGATCCAAAATCCAATTTCGAGCAATTTCCATGGCTCCATCTCCGCTATCTGGTCCTTCTCCAAGTAACCTCAAAGTAACATAGGTCAGGACAGAACCAAACATGGTGCTTGGGCTCTCAATGTGCAATCCCCAGCCTCCATCTTCGTTCTACACTTGCATTAACAGAGATTTATTCCCCTTCGTTTGGAAAACATAAAAATAACTAAGAATGACATATACATTAGGCTAGTAGTGATGGAATATACAATGTGAACAGAAGGACATGAAACACACAGGAATGTGGACTGTAAATCCAGATTTTGTTGCATAAATTTGTCGTGTAAGTTTATCACATGAAACTAACTTTTTGTTAACATGAGGATGTCCTTGCCTGATGGTTATAGAGATACCGACGTATCTCCTTCTGATGCTCCGATGATAAGACAGCATTTAGGGCACCAGTCGAATGCAGTGCTATAACCTGAGTAAGAAAGACGGAGAAACCAAATGCATCATTTAGCACAAAATAAAGGATAACCTGGAATGAGATGCCAGAATTTCTGCAATGTTGGTAACAAGTGAGAAAAGTGAGGCATTTTTATATTTTAGAAAATGGGAAGTGGGATATCTGATGGATCAATTTATACAGGAAATCAAAAGTTCACTGAAAGTTCGATAGTTCAGACCAGAAAGAAGTCACAATCCAAAAGACAGTGGATGACTGGAGGGAAACATGAAGGCCCGGGAACTACAAAAGAAACAATTAACCAAGCAAGAAGCCTTAGGCACTACTTTCTCGAGAATTCCTAAACAAGGATGTTAACACAGGATACAATCTTCCAAGAGTCATTTGGCATTGTTCTATACTTTAATATGTTGTCAGAATTCGGAAATGGCTTGTTCAGAAGTTAACTGATATACTCCCTCCGTTTGGAATTATAAGATGTTTCAGGTTTGTGAAGTAAATGTATCTAGACATCTTTTAGTATGTAGATTCATTTGAACCTACAAGGTGTCTAGATACATTAGATTCACTATCCTAAAACATCTTATATTTCCAAACGGAGGGAGTACTATGAAAGTCATTAGAATGCTATATATAATGGGTTGTTAACAAATTCACTGTTGTACATGAGCAGAAGTAACTACCAAGACCGGCAGAAGGAACATAGGGCCAGAGATATCGCCCGGCCAGTGCCCATCATGTGCTTGGAGAGTAGATAAGCGCCGGATCACCCTCTTCAAAGAGATCAAAACAGTTTCTTCGGTTACATCTTCATCCTCTTCAAACTTGTTATCAGGAATGGCCAGCTTGGGAGGAGTCAACTTGGCGAACTGCAAAAGGTGCAAGTGTTTTGCGATGGCATGTCCAGTTATTTAGAGATAATATCAACTCCATGCAAACTGAATCCACATAAGGAATCAGCATGCACATGACAGTATTTATATAAGTAAATTTCACAAAACAATGATGACTGGGGCAATTGTCAGTTTCACATAAAGAGCGGCCACATGCCCAGTTCAGTGAGACACAAAAGATAACTCTAAAACTTGTGGTTATCGGCTTTTTTTACAGAAATTGTAGTCCTGTGCTATACGGAAAGGAGTATATGCCTACGAGAGGGCATACCAGGCGAAAATGCCCAAACGATTTACCAGGTGCAAGGGGAAATAAGAACCACAAATACTTAGTAAACAATTTACCAGGTGCATTCCTTTTTTTATCTAGCAAAACAGATTAAAATTCGTCCTACATTTTTTGCATCGAGTCTAAATTCCAAGCGAGAAGGGGTTGTAGATGTTTACGCAGTGGAGGCCCGCGCGGAGGGGACCGTCTTTCGCGAGCATGTAAAGCCTCCTCGGGGTTCCGCCGCCATTGGGATCACCCCGACGACCCCTTGGTGCCGCGACGACGTCTGTACAGAGCGACCGCGGCGACGGAGGCAGTGGCGGACGGCCGCACGGTGGCTGAGAGCATGGTAATCTCGGCAGGATTTGGGTGGGGGAGGGGGATTGACGTCGTGGTGAAACGGCGATGTATTCGCTTGACGCCGGAGGGGACGGGGACGGGGACGGGGACGGCGGAGGGAAGAGCGCACAGCGGCAGTAGCAGCAGAACCCAAGAGACAAGGTAGAAGAGGCCGTATAAGGCTTTGTTCGGTTAATCCCCTTCACTAGTGGATTGGAGTGGAATGGAGACGATTGGGGTGAAATTTGGTTTAGATGGGATCCATTCCCCCTCAATCCACGCCAATCCCGTTGAATTTTTTGTGAACCGAACAAGGCCTAAGTGGGCCGTAGGCTGTCTGTTTATAGGTCCTTTTGTTTCAAAGAGGCTCTTATATGAATTTTGTTATACTGATTCATATATATATGAAATTTGGTGTATTGAAAATCCTTAGGATTTTGTCTATGAAGTTTGTTTTTGATTTTATGGGTATTCTCTCACTATAAAGTATATATTGCACTAAGTTTTATAGCAAAATTCGCATCCACTTAAACCTCCTGGTTGCTTCTATGACAACTATGACATATACACATAATTATTTGAAGAAAAGCCATGTAGTTTCCACGATGAAATCAAACAATGCTCATTGTGTATTCATGTTTTTAAATTTATATAGTTCTTCTCCACGGTCTTACTTATCTAGCGCAAGAATCATAACCTAGTGTAGCCGCTTGTTTGACGAGGTGTAGTTGGCATGTGGTACGGTCGCATGTACAAGCGCCTGTACCAGCGATCGTACCACATGCCCCCAAATACGCCTCGCCAAACAAATAATATAATTGCTACCGGTGATTGCTATAATAGTTGCCTGTACATCAATGAACATAAACACCTGCAAAGGAAGAACAACATAGAGAACCATTCTTCCATATCTGATCTAGGAGGAGGAAATTCATCAATGGAGACATCATCTCCA
Organism: Avena longiglumis; assembly: GCA_030063025.1. Classification (NCBI taxonomy): domain Eukaryota; kingdom Viridiplantae; phylum Streptophyta; class Magnoliopsida; order Poales; family Poaceae; genus Avena; species Avena longiglumis. Next base: position 55,393,722 of record CP125978.1, read on the forward strand.
CCTCTCACAGAAGAAGGGGATTTAAACAAGTGTGAGATGCACCTTTTCCACAGCCATAGCATCCTCTCATTCACCTTGTAGTAATCCCTACCTTGTCCATCCCGATACTTGATCCATTATGGATTTATGAGTGAATTAGTTTAACCATTCATCTGTATGCAACTCATTTATCTAATGACGTTTTGTTCCCTCGATGTGTTAGAGGTTATCCTAGTTCTTAGGGTTATGGGTTATGGGTGATCCCTAGAAATTTGTTGACCATTATCTGGTAAATTATCTAGAGGAAATTATATGTTTATAGTGATGTTCTTCACAATGTTGTGTGAATGTCAAATGCACAACATACAACCCGAAGTACATATGGGCATCAATGCCATGGTGAAGTGGGGTTGTCAGGTACAATGGTGACATGAGCTACCTTCCATTCTCATTGTTTTATGGTGTGGGAGAAATGAGGATCAATCATCTGTATGTCTCACCTGCGGAGAAACCGTTAACTACTATACCCACTGAGGAAATGTTAGACGAGTTGGTAGTGGTGTGTTAGTGGTACATGGCTAATGTATTACCATGTATCTTGCTTTGACTCCACCCTCATGAAAATATGTATTAATTCTAAGATGTTTTCCACATACCATTGCAAATTGTTATGGTGAACCAGTACGCCTTGAGAATTCCTTCATCATTTTATTGCTCTTGTTACTCTTTATTTACAATAGTCACTCGTTGTTTACACCATTAATACTTCTACAAAACTAAAATTCATTCTTTTGTAATCTATTCATATTTTATTACAGATACAAATCACAAATACATCATGAAAGGCAACACCAACTACTAGGAAAACCTTTATAGGAGATCGTAATTAGGGGCGCACAATTTTGGGCCCACACCATTGTTACAACCAGCGGCATGTGAAATAAGACAATGCCCCTAATAAATGTGTATTGGCGGTGTGGCATAGCATGAGGCATCGCGCAAGTGACATCTTGTCAGTGTGCCACCACTAGGCATCTTGCCGCAAGTGACATGGGACCGATGAATGTGCATGTCCCTTCACATCACAGGTGTGCCATCTTGTCAGCGTGCCACCACTAGGTGCTATCAGGGGTGTTGAGTGCATGCGCTGCTGATCTGGCGCACACATAAGTGGCGTGGCCGTGTGGTATGCACGCCGCTGATTGGAGGCGCATGCGCCAGCGGCTGGCGCATCTCATCACGCCACACAATAAATAAAGTTGCCTTCACACGTGGCTCTATACTCCGGTTCACTACACCACGTGGTCCATGTCTGGCAGAGAATCATAGCCAGCCAACTTTATTTAATATGACAGTCTTCCCCAACACAGCGACGAGTCGAATTTCACACCCATCTACTTATCTCGTTGTGTCGTGCACAAAAAAGAATGCCACATAGCAACCCGCACCCCAACCCGTGCACTACACATCTCTAGCGAACAATGGAGATGGCAAACAACAGAGGCTACCAGATCTAGGACGGGTCGGGATCGCTCAATGTGGGCAAGGCGACGATGTTGGAGCCCTATGGCTTGCTCATCCCTCCGGACACCCGGTTGCCTAACAAGTGGAAGATGTCTGCCAACAGGCTCGTTGTGCCCCCTATGTTGATGGGTAGGGAGCATGAGCTCCTCATTCACCAACAATGTGACCATCTCCCGGTGATGGACAGGGGAAATCCCTACTTCGCAGCGAAAAACATCCTCTAGTTGATGCTGCTAGACTATGAGAGGATGATCCTCCTTGACCACCATGAGGGGCACTTTAGCCCGCCGCAACAGTGGAACAAGGTGGGCCAGCACGAGTTCTGGGGCGGGCGCTCATTCTACCAGGTGCTAGAATACTTGCGGGATGGCATGCCACCAAGGAGCAGATCCGCGTTCCCATGGAGGTGTGGGAAAGGGCATCGAGTGCCCTCCCAAGACGGGTACTCGTCATCTTCCTCCCTCGAGGGATCATCTACGTCCTCGTCTTGCGATAGATCCTCCAGCGCACAAATCCTAGGCGTGATATTCCAGATGCCGAAGGAGGAGAAGAAGGAGGCGGCGCCTACACGCGGGTTGATCTTCCTCTAGCATGCAAAGAAGGTTCTTGGCGTGCCTAAGGAGCCGGGTCTCATCATTCCCAAGAAGGAGACAGAGCTCTGCATGCCAGAGGAGGAGGATCCCTCCCTCCCGGAGTTGGTGTCGGGTGCGTGGGTGAGGAATCTCACGCGCTCAGCCTCCCCGATGACCCATAGGAATTCTTGGGCTTAACCGCCACCACCATCGCCTTGAGGTGCATGGTGTCACTGGTGAACGATGATGCGGGACCCATCCATGCCACGACATCGCATGGCGGCAACATCATCAACCTCAATAGCTCCTCCAGCATCGGGTCCAGCTTCACCACTCCAAATGACGAGGACGGCGCCATGGATAAGCCCCTGGACCTTAGCACCTTCGCGGATTACCTCTACTTTTAGATTTATGTTAACTTAGGTTTAGTTTCATTCCAAGATGTGTAAGATATCGTACCTTGAATGAAATCGCCGTTTTTATTTCTAAATAAAAATATGCCGCAAAAACTGCAGGGCAGCTATAATTTGAGAATATTAGGCGGCGTGGAGAGCTCGAGGAGAGAGAATAGGCAAAAAGGTGTAGAGGAACTAGAGCGATATGGTAGAGACAATGTCGTACACGAGAGCGGATAAGTGGGGCAGGCGATTTTTTCTCCTTGGGGGCGGTTTGCGGGTGGAGCCAAGAAAAAGGATATGTCGGCACGATCTAGTCGCATGTTTGCATTGCACGTGAACCTCCAGACGATTCATATCATTTTCCACAAAATAAAGAAAAACTACAAAAAGAAAAGTCCCGCTATAATGATATATTTCTTAAAACAACAGTAGTAACACCACCAAAACAACACCAGGATCTCAGCTTTTCTAAAAGCGACACCTCCAAGAAGGGAACAGTACACAGAGTGCCATCATCGCCATGATCATAGATCATAGGAGATCATAGGTTTTCACCCTAGAGAATGTCCGCTTTCTCAAAAACAATGCCTTCAATAAGGCCATTGCCAGACACAACCAATTAAGGCCAGACCTTGGGTTTTCACCCTGAAGATTAGACTCTGAACTTCTCCTATGCCGTCGCCCCACTTGCCGATGCCACTGATCCAAGTCACAGAACACCAAGCCAATCCCTCATCTCCACCAGGACTCGAACCACCATTGCTAGTCCATAGATCTCGGCTTCCATGCCATTCTCCACTACTGACATAACCATACATGCCCCACGATGGCAACAAACCGCAGAGCTTCGCATCGCTACCTCTGAAATGAAAAGGTCAGAAAAAACATGGTTACGCATGAATGAATCCCATCTGATTAGGCAATCTCCAATCATAATTTGCCTAGTCGAGTTCATCGACGGAGCCTTCTGAAACACGACACTTCGTCCAGATCAATGAAGATATGCGTCAAGCAGATATTTTCCTTTGCTTGAGAGGGGCCCTAGGACCGCCTTCTTTATGGAAACCGAGCCAATAGCCCCCACGCCACCCACCGGCAACCTGCAAGATCCACCGCTCCCAAATGAAATAGCAAGACAAGCAAAGACGATGCCTTCGACAAGGTAACGATGCCAAGTGACGCTGCCATCGTCTACCAAGTCCGAAGTCGAGGAGCGGTTTTCACCGTCTGCCATGTCACCCTAAACTCATCAGTAAAACCACCTTGAAAGAGCATGTGGGCCCCATGTGTGGTTTTGCTAATTAATGACAATATCTATAGAATAATGTTTATATTAAGTTACACTTGTAGAAATTGTTCATTGGCATCGCTTGGAGCATGTGTTGGCTTTAAGGTAAAGGAAATAAAGAAGAAGCAATGTCCAAGGGCTTTGGGCCTTTTGGAATCATGTATGAGAAGAAGAATAAAGAAATAAAATCATGGGTGTCTCGAAGAAGAAGATGGAGTTCCTCATGTGTATCTTTAAGACATCATCCAAATGAAGTTAGAAGAAATGATGTACAAGCTCAAGATGCGCCATCTCTGGAAGATCTCATGCTTGAATCTTGCCATCCTCGGTGATCATGGGTCAATGAATACAAGCTCAAAGAATAGGTTTCCCCATGGTGTATGGGGGAGCAAGTCGCAAGTCTTCATCAAGTGAGCATGAGTAAGAGCAATCAAGAAAGATGTTCCATCTTGAGGAGGACAAGATCATCTACATCAAGCTCAAGTGGAATGCTCAAGGCAAAGGTATGATCTTGATAGGTTTTCCCTTTTACCGGTTTCATGTTGGGATACCGGGTTTAGGATAGTTAACTGTAATGCCCCGGAAAATATTTCAAAATAAATTGCTTGTTATTTTTTTTTGCATCATCATAACATCATCATGCATATTTTATCCGTAAAATTATTTTATCAACCATATTTTGTTTTACTAAATATCCATGTGGTTATATTAAACCCGTCTCTCATTCTTATTATAAATTAAAACAAATAATATTTTTCGCAGCAAAAGCTTTTCTTGTTTTATAAATAAAATTAGGCTAAAAGCCCGCCTAATGTTTTGGCCCAAAATTAGCCCCATCTAGTCTACTTTGGACTAGATAAATAGTCCATTCCCCTTCTCTCTCCCCAAACCCTAATCCCAAATCTGAGATATACATCTATTCCAAATTTCTCACTCAAGAATCCTCTCCGCCGTCGTTCTCCATCTCTTTTGCCCGCGTGAGTGCCTCGATCTGGTCGTCGTCCTTTCTCTGTGTCCATAGGCGATACCTCACCAAGTTATTCCAATTCATTTGCAAGCGTAGCTTCAGATCACATCGTGGCCTACTTATCCTAATCCTTGAGCTAACAACCTGATTCAATCCCTTTCTTCAATCGATCTCCACCAACACCATCTTCCCACGCCACCATCTCTGATTTAATCTGCCTCTTCAGTCTTCATGCGTGTGCTGCAGCAAGCTTGGCCGCGCGCGCACACTCGGCAAGCCGTCCGCCCTCCAGCCTCGAGACCCGTGCAGGTGCAATATGCGACGGCGGCCGTCTTTTCTTCCTTGGTGCGCGCATCCAGCCACGCAAAGCAGCTTCGCCGCTTTCTCCTTGGCAACGCACGGCAGCCAGGCCAAGTTCCAGACTGTCCCGGCTCCCGTACCCTTGTCCCCTGCTCTGCAGCCTCATCTCGGTGCTCCATCATGTCAACGGCCGGCAGCTGCTCCACTACCTGCAGCCGACAGTAGCTAGGCGAACAGGTCCAGGTGTTTTGTACCAGGTAGTCCTGGCCGTCGGTGAAATTAAATGTCTCTGATTCAGTTTACTCATTCGTGTCTCGCTGGTAACGTGTTCGATGAAATTTCTGTAGGAGTTTTGTCATGGTTGCTCCTTACTGTGTCCATTTTTGGCTATTTCCAACTCTGAAAATAAAGACGGTGGCAGTACTACTACTTCAATGACATGGGCTACTTTCATTACTTCCATTCTAATTCGCAGATGGCCTCTTTACCTGTCCAATCCGAGACGCGAGACTTTGACCCTAACTCTATTTTGTATGCCATATGACTCGTTGCATTAAATCATTTATGTTGCATACATATCTTGTGGGTTTGGTTTAAATAGCGATTCACCTAATAATTATATGGAGCCCATATGCAGGCGAATCTAGTCTAATATTGGCTCTATTTAAATTTGTGTAGCGAACCGATGATATAATTTTGTCTTGTTAAGACAACATTTAAATTGCGGGGTATCTAAACAACATGGACCATCTAACTAAATGTCGGGATCCCGATTCCGCTTAATATTGCTAGGTAGGACCGCATATTGCCATGTCATGCATCATATCATAATCATGCTGGATCTTCCGTCCTAGTATTAAATATTGCATCCGTTGCCTCTTCTAGTGTTTTGCTTCTTCGCGGACTAGGCCGATGAGTTGATGCGAGTGTCGACCCGATCTTCGGGTGAACCTTCGACAATGTTTTCAGGCGAGCATTCTACCCCTTCTACCTATTTTGCGTTTATAGTCTTTACTTCTTCCAATTGATCTATTGCTATCCTTATTGTCGATGCTATAGTACCGTTCCTTTAATTACCTGCTCCAATATATTGCCTTGGTTAACCTATTGCCTTGTTTGCTTAGCTAGCTTTGTCCTTGCGAGTCGTATGCATGCTTAGTATCGCTCTCATACAGGTGGAACATGATACTCGAATATGGTTGATGATAAGATAATTAATCTGGTGATGTTAGTTATGGTTATGGTTATGGTTTCACCTAAGGATAAGGCCCTGGCAGGGACCACCTTTGGGAACTGCTTGAGCCGACCTAGGACCCGTTCGTTCTGCGATACCAGTTCTGAGTTGATCGCGCTAACCAAACGTTGGGGCCTCTGGGATCCCCCCTCAAATACCGGCGCTATTCGTATATCCAGAGGGTTACAAAATTGGTTTTCCATTTGGTGCATACGCATAATATGTCCTCGGACATGGGTGAGTTGATATGTCTTCGGACTTGATATTTTGGTGGACTGCCATGGCTTGCATTGCATAAAATCGGGATATCGTGTCGGAGGTGGGATGGAGCTCTACAAGTTATCTTCCGATCATCGCCCGGCCGTAGACTCAAACGCTGTGCCACCTGGAGAATCAGTTGTATCTCTTGTGTGGGTAAAACATAGTAGGTGATGCCTCTGGATATGCGCGTAGTTATGGGACAGTTCTTGTTGTGAGATTCGGAAGGCACGTTATATATGTTGCACGAAGGGTTAAGCATGCGTTTAGATGAGTGCACCTGCAGGGTAAATCTTTTTGAGAAGCCGTGTGTCCACGGTTATGGACGCCTCAGGAGTACAGTGTCATGATCATAGACAACGCCACTAATGTTTTGCCTCTAATAATATGATTAGTAATTAGCCTTATCAACTAAACACCTGCTTAACTAAAATTGCCATTGTGTGCGTTCCGCAAGAGGACTTCCTCGGTGGTCTTGAGGAAATCTTCGGACGGGTTATGTTTGGTGTTATATTATTGTTACTGCATAGCGCCTTCTTATCTCGCTCTAATAGCCGAAGTTGTAGCGTGTCTCTATAAGTTAGATAGTGCAAGCTTTGCTGCCGCTGAGCCCACCATACCTATGTAGGCGAGAACCGCCGAATTCTAGTCTCGCCGTATACTGGCCTCAGTGCTGACCGCTCTCTTTCTATTTTTCTTTGCCCTTTGTCGGCACCCTTTTGGCTTGACAGGTATGTGATTGACGACGTTAGCAAGGTTACCCTTCCGGCTTGGCCTAGGCAGGGTTATGGACACCGCTTGGTTATTCTTCAGGACTCTTAGTCCCATTTGGATCTTGTCCGTACTCGGATACTATTTGGCTTTCTTTATGATTTGTATCATTTGTATTCTTGACTCGTTGAGCTGTTATTGTATATATAAGTTCTTGTGGACTCTGTTGTAAACTAATATGATGTAACTACTTGTATTCAAATTCCACCCACACGAAAGTGTCTGGTGGACGTCTTTGAATCACTTTTATGCGGGTTTTGGCGGGAAATGCTAAGATCTTCATAGACTCGATTCGGGGGCGTTACATTAACCGTACTATCAAGAGGAGCTCTCGAGTGAGTAACTCGATATGTTTCAGAGGGAGCTCAAACCTTTGCATACTTAGCATCATATTTCTTGGTTGTTATTTGTACCCTATCCATTTGAGTTTCTAGATCTTGTGGTAATCTTCATAACAAGCTCTATTTCATCAAAAACGGTTTTCCCTTGTATCTTTTATTGCGTTTTTTATCTTGTGGGTTTTCCGGCTCCACACCTTGAGAGATATCCCCCTCCACATATATATATATGCTTGATATTTTCTCCATTTGTGGTATGCAATATTTTCTCCCTTTTTGTATGCTAATTGTTTGTATCTTTCCAATAAAATTGGTTTCAACCTATTCGGAGTTTTCAAGGTCAAGTTATTGCATTTTGCGTTTTAGAGGTTTTACCAGTTCGTCTCTTTTGGAGAAGTCAAACCTTTCATATTGTAGTTTTTTATCTCTGTGGTCGTACAATGATGTTTATTTGCATGATCTTGTAGAGCTTGTTGTCCTCTTTGAAACAATCCAAAGATCATCGAAATTGGAGTTTGGATGCAAAAGTTATGGCCGTTTTCATTCAGGGATGACCGGTAGTACCGAATCAGAATTCGGTAGTACCAGTCTATCGGAGGTCCGGTAGTACGGACCCTTGGTACCGGGGCTCACAGAAAAAATGCGTTTGGAGACCCAGTAACCCTAGGGAATGTATGTTAGTGCCTAGAAAGTCCGGTAGTACCGGAAAAAAATTCGGTAGTACCGGGAATCGCATTTTTGGGCTGCAACGGTTGGATTTTGGGTGACCTATTTAAGAGCCCTTCTTCTCCAATGGTTTCCCAACTATTTCGCAAGTTTTCTCCTCCATTGTTGACCTTCCCAAGATTGATTTCTCTCAATCCCTCCAATGATTCTTGCATCTTCTTGAGGGAAAAGAAAGAGGAGATCTAGATCTACATTTCCACCAATCAATCTCTCCTCTAAGTGAGGGAAACCCATTGGATCTAGATCTTGGAGTCTTTTGTGGATTTCCTCTTGTGTTCTTTCTCTCTTATTCTCCCAATAGCTTTTATAGCTTTGGTAGAATTTGGGAGTAAAGGACTTTCCATTGCATTAGGTGCATCGGTTTGAGTTCTCCCTGGAGGATTTGGTTAGTGAAATCAAGAAGCTTGTTTCTCTTGGGTTCTTAGAATCCTAGACGGTTGTGTGGCATTTGTGATGAGTTATTGGGGCCTCCAATTAAGTTGTGGAGATCTCCCCAAGTTAGTGGCCTTGGTGGTGTTTATTGGGAGCCTCCAATTAAGTTGTGGAGATTGCTCCAATCTTGTACGAGTTTGGTGACCGGTTCTCAGGAGAATAGGATGAGGCCTCTTGTGGCGTTGGTGGTCTTAGTACCGCCCACCATTCCAACGATACATACTCCCTTGTAGGGAGGAACTCGGTAAACATCATCGTCTCCGCGTGCCTCGGTTATCTCTATACCCAAGCTATTTACTTATGCACTTTACATTGTGATAGCCTTCGTGCTTGAAATAATCTATCTTGCTATCTCCGTGTTGCTTGTTTTGCTTAGCATAAATTGTTGGTACACATAGGTGAACCATGGTATATATAGGTTTTATGCTTGATAAAATAAAACGCTAGTTTTATTCCGCCTTTGTTAAGCCCATCCCGTAAAAGTTTTTAATCGTCTATTCACCTCCCTCTAGGCGGCATCCGTGATCTTTCACACCCAGTCGACCACCTCCGGTGGAGAAGGAGGCCACCACCACCATGTCGGAGACAGTTGGCCCAGGGGTCCTCGTGTCGCGAGCATGGCCAAGAAAAACATGTGCGATATGCCGTCGAGGGTGACATGAAATGGCCATCAGTATTGTCGCGGCCTGTCTAGGCCCATGTGGGCCGAGATCGAGGCTCGGACCACCACCCGTTGCCGTCGACCATCGGTCGTCGAGGTCCTCCGGCTGTCGCCAGCCACGACACCACCGTCAACACTGGCCAGGTGTGGGCGCTGCCGCCAACACGAGATCGCATTCCCACGCCGAGTTGCAATTGAGGTAACCGCCGCTGCCGCCACGCCACCAGGGCTTTGCCTGGCGGCGCCTAAGCGCGGCGACAGTAAGGAGACCGAGAAAGGGAAGGGGAGGTGACCGCCCGGTGCGGCGCGGTGCCGTGCGGGTGCGGGTGCGGGTGCGGGTGCGGGAGATTAGGTCTTCTCTATTTGGTGATATGCCAGTTGGGAGTGTGGCTTGTTTGCAATAGCTAGCGTCCAGGTATCAAAATTTGTTTGTGTGCTTCAGATTGCCCGACCTTTCCACGCCGAAATGGTTCTAGGATACACGTCTTTTTTTTTGTAGGCGAAAAGGACATGCAGGACGATTCTTCGTCACTGTTTGCTAGTTGTCGTGTATTGCTTGTGAACGGGCGTCAAACAAATTTATACCCGTAATAAAGTAAAACTTCACTATATGTAAGCTATCCACACCATCAAATTATTTGGACCACCGGTTTCATTTTGTCTATAGATCAAATTAACTTGCACGCAACATCACTTAGATGTACTCCCAAACGTTGAAAACGTTTAATCCGTCGAATGCACAATCATTTCTCACGATCAAATTTAACATCTTGACTGTGGTAGTTGATTGCATCTTGCATGTTTTTTAGATAACTTCATGTTTCAGCCTAGGAGTTGCTTTTTTTCGTTTGTTTCAATTTTTTACCATAAGGTTATTGTTTGTGGTGGAGCGACCTTCGCGAAATATACGCCATCGAGTTTGTTTTCTTTCTTTGCCAGGTCGATTTTGTTCGATATCTGACTTAATTGATGCAGAGCCCAGGGGATATTCTCCATTTGGGAAACAGTGTTTTAGGTCTTTTACCGTTCACACGTCTATATCCTTATAGCGAGGTATGCAATGCACAACATCGATAAAGGTAGCTTCTCCTAGGTTGTATCGACAATACTAACATTTTTTTGGGGCGCATGAAGCTTAAGCATACACATAATACTCAATCACCTACACTAGTGATCTTTTTTTAAAAGCTTTGACGATTTTTCTTTTCAGAAACAAAAATGTGTGTATCCTGGAGAGGCTTTGACAGGATAAGATAAGATATGAACCAGAAAAATACTGCCGTCGAAAATATGTGGTTTGCAATAGCTAGCGTCTCCAAGTTGGGACACTCCAACAGCGTCCCATATTAAAATACGTCGTATGTGGTTTGTACTACTCCTTTTGTCCCAAGACTTAAAGCCTATATTTTTAAAAAGTCAAACTATATAAAATCTAACCAACTTTATAGAAAAATATATTAATATTTATAATATAAAATATATACCTTTGATACGTCATGAAACATATATTTATATAATATCTATATAATATCATAGTTTTAAATAATTTTTTCTACAAGTTTGGTTAAACTTGTTCATAGCTTGACTTTTCAGAAAAAATATACTAAGCCTTAACTTTTGGAAAGGAGGTAGTATTGCCCAACCTAGGATACAAGTGACCATACATGCGCCGATGTGCATGTGCATCTGTTTTTATGATGACGTCAAAAAGACGCATGCACTTGTACATGCATATATTACTAGTTTATGTTAGTAGGAGTACTATCTTTATAGTGGGTAGTAATATTTGTATGGTGTCATACAAAGAGTCATTTATTAGGTTATAGACTCATTTTATTTTGATAAGTGTCATACAAAGAGGGAGACAAAGAGTACGTTACTTTATCTCCCTTTCTCCTCATTAACTTATTGCCGCATAAACAATTTCGCTGAATTAGGCTTTTAGTTACCACTAAAGTTACGTACACTATGACCAGTCTTATGATTACGCACCCACAACTGGCCGTCGGAACAACCTATAGGATTCTTTTGTACGGTTGATCTATTTGACGCTGTTCCTCCCTCAAAAAAAATGTTTGACACCGTTTCCTTGTAGTTACCATCCATTTTCGTATTTATTTGCATTATTTTAGGGACGCAGGAAAACAGGCGTTGTTTTTTTCCAGGACGCAGGAAAACAAGCGAGTCGTTTTTTTTTTAATTTTTTGCCGAAAAAAGGTGTTTTCCAAGACAAGTGAAAGTGTGCGATTTTTATCCGGAATGGTGGAAAAGATATTGTATCTGTATTTGGAAGAAAAAATATGCTAACAGATGGCTAATAACGCTAGGCCTGTGTAACTGTCATCCTAGATAGAAAATCCGTGTTATGTAGTATATTGGTGTATGTTTGGATTGTGACCAAAGTATGTCCTATCATTTTTTTCATGACCAAAAGATTAGATCTTGTTTAGATTTTTTTCGAAATGGGGTTTTACCCCGGCGTCTGTATCAATTGATACATACAGCCTACTTTATTACTTTATTATAGATCTTGTTTAGATACTTGCTATTTTTTTTGGTTTGCCAATGCACTACTATCAACTCTCATTTGTTCTTTTAGCCAATGTTGTCCGGGCAACCATGGGCTTGGACTAAAAACAAACACACCCTTGGTTGTTAACTGGTGTTGTTAACTTGTTATAACGTTTGTTGGTTGTAACATCTTAAGCAACGGAGGAAGTAAGTTAGTACTGTGCGTATATGTATACATGCAAATGGATTCGCCGTATGTGCGAGAGAACCAGCGTAGTGCGTGGACGAGTAATCACGAGCAAGCATGAAAACGTAGCGACAATGGCTGGCGGGTGAAATAAAGTGTGTCGAGATCGTGCGGACCTGCTGGCGCATAAGGAGGTCGGCGCTGTGCCTCTGCTGGTGCCGGTGGCGTGAGAACTCACGGCGCGCGGCGTCGACGTCAGCGGCGCTTGCTGCGGGGTCGAACTCCCAGACCTGGCGGCCGGCGTGCGCGTTGGTGGTGCGCAGCCACGGGCCGCCGCCGGCGGTCGCTTCGCCGGTCCTTAGCCTCCACATCGATCGAGGATCGGCGTCGATCGGAGGCAAACCCGCGCGCGCGAGAAGTGACTCTCTCTTTTCCTGACCTCTTGCTGACTGGCTTAATCGCAATGCAAAGTGTATGAGAACATCCCGCAACCTCCTCCATTTATAACCAGGGAAAAACATTTCTGTTTGGAGTACTATTATTTCAAAAGAAAATAGTCTAACTATATCGTTATCTGAAAAGGAACATTTCTGATCAAAATGTGAGTCAGTTAATTTCCGAGCCAGTTAATTTCGAAACAGAGATGATATTTAAAATGAACCTTTTGAAACTTAATTAATGCATATAGAATCTTAATAATGTTTATTACTTTATCATGACAATTCTTGTTTTCACTATTAAAGATTTTATCTTATTTACCACTCTTTTCTGTTCTAAAAATGTGCATGCTATCTGCATTTCATACAATATTTTAAGGTAATGTGAAAATTCGATGACAATCGGCACATAAGAACTTGAATATTCTGTATTTGTAATGTTTTTAATTTAATATATGCTAGTCTTTCTAAAACACATCCACCTGGTCGTTTACATTTTTTCTCCAACATCAGTATATAGTATATAAAAAAATAAAACAGTGCTAAGAGGGACTAGACACTTTTTTTGATACGTATAGAAGAAGTGGGTCAGCATAGCACGAGAATTCCGTAAATTCGTCCCTGACAGGATCGAACTCCGGTTGCTGGGATGCGTCAACTACGACCCAACCCCTAGGCTACTGTCCCGTTCTAAAAAATAAAATAGTGCTAGAAGAAACTAGATACTTTTTTTGATATACTAGTAGTAGAAATGGGTCGGCGTGAGAATTCCGGAAATTCGTCCCTGACAAGATCGAACTCTGGTCGCTAGGATGCGCCAACTGCAACCCATTCACTAGGCTACTGCCCCATTCACATCAATATATAGTATATATATTTAAGAACTAGAAAACATGTTAAAATAATGAGGATATACTTGCAAGCATCAAAAGAGATTTTTTTCTTCATGTTTTTGTCATGTTTGCCAAAGGTGCTCATGTGTAGGATTGTTTATTTACCAACTAGCAACCGTGTCGCAGATGAGCCTGTGGCTCAATGATTGGGGCTGGCAGTGGCCACCCAACCCACCCAGGTTTCCCACAGGGACGAATTTGTGATGTTGCACCAGGTTTATCTCAACACGTTTTGGACCACAGGGAGGAGCAACGTATCCGGTGTTCACGGAGTCAGCGGCTTCGGAAGTTTTTTGAATGGCGTGTGTTCTGAGTTGTAGATATAGTTGTTGCAGGTGCATGGGAGTGTGTGTGTCTGCGCGTTGTGGTGTGTGTTGATTGTGGTGTATGTCTCCGTGTGTTCTGTAACACTACCTTTGTAACTTAGTTTTGAGGCTCTCAAAAAACTAGCAACCGTGTCCTCTTGCTAGTTGGCACCATGCAGCGTTGTCAGATCCAACTTCCCCCTTGCTACCGTCTTCTCTTGTTTTGTCCTGCTCGGAAAATTAGTTCCATCAGGATGACTGGTCAGTGCACCCTGGAAAAAAACCTTGCAACTCGCAGGCCCCTGCGCGGGAGACGAGTTGCCGGCGCCCCTTCCTCCTGCCCTCCCTCTACTCGTCCCCGTAGTCTCACCAGCCTTGCCCGGCTAGCTTGCTCGATTCCTATTCTTTCAGGGGGTGCTAGCGCAGCTCTTTCCAGCGTGGGGAGGTCGTGCCGTCTGAAGAAAACTCCGGACGGGTCGGCCAGTATCGTGGAATGCTTTGCTTAGAAAAACTGATTCAGTTATGTTCATGTCTTCGACGAAAATAAGGTACGTTCGTGGCTGTACAAAAATAAGGTACGTTCCTGGCTGATGAATTTTTCCATCAAAAATCATAAACAAAATTCAAAAATTATGACCCAATTTCGAAAATATGAATTAATTTCAAAAAATTCATGAACAATTTGCGAAAATCATAAATCAATTTCAAAAAATCATGAACCAATTTCAAAAACCACGAACAAAAAAATTAAAACATGAACAAAATTTCGAAAAACATAAACCCAATTCAAAAAATCATTAACCAATTTCAAAAATAATAAACCAAAATATAACTTTTTTTAAAAAAATAATGTTTCTAAAAAAATTAAATAAAAATAAAAAAGAAACCGAAAAAGGAACAGAAAAAGAAAACAGATAAAAAAAGAAAACATAAAAGAAAAAAGCCGGCCCAACGGGGCTTGCGCCCTGAGCGGCGCTAGCCGTCCAGCAAATAGCATTCACATATCAAAAATGCTACACTTACGGAATCTGGGCTACGGAAACTTTTTACGGGCTGAGGTGGAGGAAGCGGGCTGGCGTAAATTTTTTTCCACCCATGATTTCAGGAACCGTAATCCAATCTGCTGATCCCACGTCAGTCCGTAACTTACATTTCGTAAAAAACAGTCTAGCATTATTGTTCACATATTCTTTCCTTTGACACAGAGATCATGGCCGATCGAGCTAGCAATCAAAGGGCTTTCTCCCTCCGTTGCTAAGCAACCTTGCTAGCCAGCCGCGGGAATTTATTATTAGTTGTGGCTTTGCCTGTTGTGGTTTGGTATTCCATCCCTGGATGGTTCGACGCGCAGCGAAAGGGGAGCACCAGGGGTCGGCACAGCAGGGCGGACGCCGTTTGGGCAGCGCGCCATGACGGCCACGCGCGACGGCGCGAGCGAGCGCCGCCGCCGCTGGCCTCGCGGCCTCCTCTTCATCTCATATTCTCATGGGCATCTTCCTCCACGCGCGAGCGGTCGAGCTGCAGACCTCCTCTTATCTTATCTTAGGGTTAATAATTGGAACCATGCCATTACAACATTCACACTCGGAAGAAATTCCATTATAAAAATTGAAATCGGAAATATGGTAAATACTATGTATCGTGGTGGTCCGACAGGAAACAAATTGCCGGACCCGTTCAACACCGTAGATCGTATTTGTAGCGAACGGGTCCAGATTTCAATTTTTTCTGCACGCACTTTCCCCATAATTATGACCGATAATTTATGCGTCTCCACTAATCATGCCCCTGCCATACCATCTGCCGACCGCTGCCGCACAATTCTTCTCTCCCCAACACGCATTAGTTTTCTCTGCTGCGCCACATACTTCCATTCGCCGGCGATAACTGAGCCGCCTCCTTGCTGGTGGCAACCATCTTCACGCATCCCTGAGCGCCATCGGTCAGCATCCTCGGATCGGTGGCGGCTTCGCCTAGTTGGTTGAAGCAGCTGACCTGAGTCTGCTTCAAGTTGTCCCTGCCAGCCCCTCGATCCATTCAAGGACTACATGATCTGCCGAGGTTTCAATTTGTCCATATTTTCTATATTTTTGAAGATTAGATCCATATGTTCCTTTATAATGTCATAAGTTCATAGAACTAGTGGATGCAGATTGCAGCACAACAATTTTGTGTGCACATGCTGATTCATAGAGCCCGTGGTTGCTTTTGTTTTGAGCATGCTTCTCATCATAGATTGTTGATCAGGCTAAATTGCGGTTGTATATATTAGTTTTCTATATAAAAAAATTCCACACCCAATCTATGTGGAAGCATGCCTTTTGGTTTCCATTTTTTGTGTTATGTTATTATGACAATGACGAAATCTTTCTTCCAAAAATCTATGCTTCCAATTAGTAACATATATGTTGTGATACTACACAATTTTGCTTCCGAAAATCCATGCTTCCTAAATCTCATATATGTTGTGATAGGAACATAGGTTTGATTTTAAAGCATTCATGTTTCATATGTCTTTTTATGTATCCTTTCTTTTTTACCAGGAGATGGTTGCAGGTCAGTGATCCCCAACTGTTCTTCGTCAATACTATTCATGGACGTTGCTCTGATATTATCGACGCTCCTGCCCAAAAATATTTGTCTACACATCGGTGCCATGTTCAAGCATGTGTCGTCCTAGGGGCATGCTTCTATAGTCTCAAGGGCATGTAGCTCGACTTTCCAATGTTCCTTTTTTTGTATATCGAAGCAAATTTGATATTAGTGGAAGCAAATACTATTTCCTTTAGATGCAAATTCAATTATTATTTCTGAAAGAATGATGATAAAAATGTCTATTGACTCGATGGAAGCATGTGCTTTTTTTTACAAGCAATTGATGGAAAGAAATAGTTGTCAATATATTCGAAGCAAACACACATGTGTTTCGATTAGAAGCAAACTAATGCCATACCAAAACAATTATTTGTTCATTCGAAGAATATATCTTTTCACAGCTGGAAATAATAATACTCTTCCCATTCGGAAATAAGTGACTTGGATTTTTTAGATTCGGATGTATCTATACATTTAGTTTAGATACATGTGAATTTAGACAAATCCAATTCACTTATTTTTGGACGGAGGGAGTAGATGGAAACAATCTCTAGTTATCTTGGAAGCAATCTCGTTATCCAAAAGAAGCAAAAAAAATTGGTGGAAATTAAAATTTAGTCATACATGAAACAATTTTCACTCCAACTAGAAATAATACTAGATGGAAGCAATCACTTGTTGTCTTGGAAGAAATCTTGAAGCAGAAATACTTCCGATAGAAATCGAAATTTAGTCGCAACTGGAAATATCTTTTCTTCATATGGAAGCAATATTCAAACAAATTGGAAACACAATGTGATTCCTAAAGGAAGCGTGGGATCCGAATTTCTATCACTATTAGTTTCCATAAATACTAGTAACAAATTCCACTTAATTAGCGCTAGTAATTAGATTGGCCATGATTTAAGGGAGTAGTTATAGGAATTAAATTAGTGACACATGCACATGATTTAGTGGTCCATAATCGCACGGTTTAGACAAAAAGATCCTGCGTCCCTGGACTAGTCCGATGGAAAGCTAGCAATCGGCGTCCGATCCCTAGTCCTTCCCCGGAAATATGCCACTTTAACTTTCCCCTACTTTTACTTATGCCATTGTGGTCATTTTAGAATATAACGGTTAATAAAATACATATATATTCAATGTGTACTGCTGTATTTACAATATTAACCTGTAAATAACTTTCAGAGCTATTTTTGGTCATTCTAGCGCCAAAAAATTCAGATTTTGATCAAAATTTAAACTTCTTAGTAAAATCAGAAAAAAAAACACAAAAAATCAAGAACACTAATATAATACAAGTGTAGTGTTCAAATATGAGCCGATTCTTGGCATAAATGGACCCTCAAACAGACATGTTAAGGTCTGTCAAGAAATTATCAAACCGTGTATTGAAAATTTCGGCAACATTTTTTCAGTATGTCCACATATATGAAGCATAATTTAATCATATTAGCAAGAAAAAATTCTACATATTCATATGTAGCATCACAAGAAGAATTCAAACACAGAACCATGCAACTAGTTCACTACAAGTACCAAAAGCAAATTTGACATAACAAGTAGCATAATCAAGCTCTTTGATGCCATTTCTCATTTCTTTGATCTGCAACAGTTGCAACCACCACTACTGCCTCCATCGCAAATGGCTCTTATCCTTGTCATAACCTCGGTGTAGCATCTCAATTGTTTAACAATTGCAATGCTACTTGCCTAGTCTAGATATTGCTACTTCCTACATGTCATTAATATATTATGCTCATGTCATCATGCCACCTTGTATTTGAGCATCATATAAAACCCATTTCATTTGTTTCTTATCTCATATGCATTATATTGTATTACTTGTATTTGCCTCTTGATGAATTATAGTTGGATCTTGATATATTGCTTCATACCCAAGTTAAGTTGGGGACATATCTATTCTAACTCCACCACCTTTCTCTATCTCCATATAAATTCCACCATTTTCACCATCCTATTTATATGTGGGCACATGTTTTTCCTTTTGGTATTTAAATCTAGCTCATATGAATTGGGATGGATCCAATTCTTTATTTTCTTCACGCCTCCATACATAACCTTATATTGTTTTCACAATAGGTAGTATGGGAGCATGCATGGATACCTTCGTACCATGTGAGTGGAGAGTTCACCTCCACACATGCATGGACGCGTCGAGCAGGTAGATTGCATGCATGCCGCCAGTAAACGCTAGTAGAGGGTACATTGTGGCCTAATGGACAATAGAGTGCGCCTCCCCTCGAGTTTATCATTTCGTCTAAAAAAAGAGGCCAGCCAATCACGTTGCAAAACCGGGGTTCTCGCGGATCGTCATGCACCTGGCCCGCAAATTCCTTCTAGAAGACCCATCACACGGCCGGAGTTCATCACTAGGGTTAGATCGACGGTTCCTGTTCAAAGCTAGGGTTAGATCGACGGTCCTTGGTCTGCGTTAGGGTTAGCAGGGTTTGGGACAGAGTCAGCGGGGTTTTGAGATGTTTAACCAAATTTCAAATGGATGTAACTAATTAAAAAAATCGAAAAAATACAAAACCTTCGCACATAGTCATGTTATGTGCCATAGTTTCACTAAAAAAATATAAACTTGATGAACTAACATTTGCACGAAAAAACCTTCACAAATTAAACAACACTCGACTAAGGTTGCAGAGAGTTCAAAGGAGAGTGTAGAGGTTTTGGGGTTTGAAAATGTAAAATATCAAAAACCTCAACATGGCTTCATTTTGGAACAACTATGCATGATCTAAAGTTAGTTTTGCATTTTGATGTCTAAAACTTTTTTATTGATGATTTTCAGTTAAATCATTGTTTTGAAAATAATAATAAATAGAAGATTAATCCAAAAATTAGTGAAACTATGGATTTTTACTATTGAGTTAGAATGGATGCTAATATAAATTATTTGGATGATTTAGACAATGTCGAAAAAAAGTTGCTTGGAAAAGGGCCATTTTCCCTACCTTTGGAGCTCTTTTGAAGCACATTTCTCATGACTTGGTGTTTTACGTTGCGAATGGGATCAGATTGATCAAGAAAGCTGTATAATATTTGAGAAACTATTAAAAGCTCAAACAAACCTAGAAAATTATAAATAGGTACATTGGTTGAAATTCAAATTTAGCATCATATTTGAATTTCGTCTTAAATTTGAATTCAAATTTAGCATTATTACAAATCAAAAGTTTTCACGAATCAAAGTACTAGTAACAATATATCACAGTACCATGAAATATTACATCACTTCCTCTTTGCACTCGATTTCTTTTTCTTTGCTTGTTTCTGGTTCTATACCAAGAAGATCATTGATATTCCTTGTTTTCTTTGGATCATCAGTTTCACGAGGGCCCCCCACAACAGCACGCTTTTGAGCTGGAATTAAATCCAAAAATGCTTCATTTTGCATCTGAAGAGATTCAGTTTGTATAACTTCAGTCTGAACAAATTCGCTTTCATGCAAAACTTCAGTTTGCACAACATCCAAAACTTTAGTTTGCACAACTTCACTATGCACATCCACAACTTCTTCTGGCAACCTGAAAACAGCTATGAAACCAAGATTATCGAACCAGTAGGAGAAAGGAAACATCTCCCATGGTGTTGCTAGCAACCTGAAACCTGCACAACACAACCATAATACTTTGCCCCAACTTACAGTAAGGTTGTCAATCTCACCGGTTTGCTGAAAACAAAAGATTAAACGTATAGTGTGGAAGATAGTATTGCTTGTGGTAATTGCAGAAAGTAAACAGTAAACGGTAAACAGTAGATGGTATATCAATGGGAAGGATTGGACCGGGTCCACAGTTCACTAGAGATTTTCTCCATAAGATAAATAACATGCTGGGTGAACAAATTACAGCGGGGACATTGACAGATTGAGAATGCATAACAATACATGTACTGGACATTTTGATCTCTACGAGATTTGATCGGGCATTACAACATAATACATAGACCATAATCCAACTGCATCTATGACTAATGATCCACCT
The DNA here is from genome assembly GCA_030063025.1 of Avena longiglumis. Taxonomy (NCBI): domain Eukaryota; kingdom Viridiplantae; phylum Streptophyta; class Magnoliopsida; order Poales; family Poaceae; genus Avena; species Avena longiglumis. The sequence continues at coordinate 55,414,114 of CP125978.1, forward strand.
TCAGGTTATCATCCGAACCCCTTCTAGTATTAGGTTCCAAGCAACAGATAATTGCATTAAGTAAAGTGTGTAAAGTAAACAATACAATTTCCCTTAGACAAAGGATTGTTGTTTTCTCCATAGTAGCAACAACACATCTACAACCTTAGAGATTTTTGTCACTTCCCCGGATTACTAGAGGCATGAACCTACTATCGAGCATAAATACCCCTCTCTTGGAGTTACAAGCATCTACTTGGCCGAAGCATCGACTAGCAATGAAGAGCACGCAGGATCACAAATAACATAGACATGATAGAATCAATAATCAATTTGACATAGTACTCAATATCCATCGAATCCCTGCAAACACAACTTGTAGAATTACAAATAGATGATCTTGATCATGAATGGAGCTCACAAGATCTAAACATGATAGCACAAAGGAGGAGATATAACCATCTAGCTACTGTATGGACCCATAGTCCAAGGGTGAACTACTCACGCATCACTCTGGAGGCTGGCATGGTGATGAAGAAGGCCTCCAGGGTGATCTCCCCTCTCCGCAGGGTGCCGGGAAGAGCTTTGGATCCCCCGATCTAGGGATGGAGATGGCAACAGCTACGGACTTTTTCGTGGATTTTTGATCGGGTACTTAGGGTTTCTGCCTCGGGGTATTTATATAGGCGAAGGGGCAAGGTCGGTGGATGCCCGAGGGGCCCACACCATAGGGCGGCGCGCCCTGGGGTGGACTCGCGCCAGCCCTAGGTGTCGCCGCCTCATGGCTCCACTTCGACTCTCCTTCGGGCTCCGTGTTGCATCTGGAAAAATAGGAACTTCAGCTTTTGTTCCGTCCAATTCCGAGAATATTTCTGTACTAGCTTTTCTGAAACCAAAAACAGTAGAAAATAGGCAACTGGCACTGAGGCATCTTGTCAATAGGTTAGTTCCAGAAAATCTATAAAAATTCCTCAAAGTGTAGACAAAACATAAGATAGTTGATACAAAACAAGCATAGAGCATCAAAAATTATAGATACATTTACGATGTATCAAGCATCCCCAAGCTTAACTCCTGCTCGTCCTCGAGTAGGTAAGTGATAAAAAGAATATTTTTTGAGGTGGCATGCACCATCACAATCTTGATCATGGTATTGTAAAGCATTGATAGCTGGGATCATAGTACTCTAACATAAGCATGAAAGATATAGTTCTAACAATAAGACATGGCAACTATGTTGCAACATGAAAAGTTACAAACAAAAGATGATGAATAATAATGCATTAAAAGAAATTTGTTTGTTTCACATATAGAAAACATAGCAAGAGTGGTATTTAGCTTGTCCTTCATGGAATAGCAAAACATAAATGCATAAGACACCTTCAAAGTTCATAAGGGTGACTAGATACAAATAATTTAAGAACAAGCAATACCAAAATTACGAATCTACCAATAAGTTTTGGGACAATGCACATTGAACTAAGAATGACAAGTATGCTCTCTTAATTGGTGCATATATATATATATAAATTGGAGACTCAACATAAAGGTAAAAAGAAAGGCCCTTCACAAAGGGAAGCAGGGATTTCAAGTTTCATAAAGAGCTTCCAAAAATTATGGTACTTACAAGCTTTGAGCTCTCATTGCCCCTATCATTGGCATCTTGAAGTGATTAAGTTTAAAGTGACAAAAATATGAGTATATACTTGACAAGTTATAAGTTTAAAATCTCATGCCCCTTATGCAGTGCGAACCTCATGCTACTCAACTTTGGTCACAAGCAAGTTCTTGTCATTGTAAGTATATGTGTATCATAGAGAACCGCCAACGGGGTACCCCTTGCCCCATGACACAAGAGCTATCCCGTATCAAAATGACAAGGAAACAGACAATGAGCATCTCAGCGATCTATTTATTTGTTATTTGCATAGGTTTTTACTAAGGATGCTTCATATAATGCTCATTATGGTTACGCTGTAAGTTTCCACCATGATTATGCATGGCTTAGGCTAGCCGCCCAGGCGTTTCTCTAACACATATAAAAACTCCATGAGCTTACAAGCTCCCCTTTTATTTCACATTGTCGAGATCCATAAACAAAATAACATGATATCAACTGAATAAATAAGTGCAATGTCGAAAGCGTTCCCTATGAAAACATGGTTCTGCTAACTCCCAACTTATAATTTGCAAGCATATAAGCAACATAGATGGGCACAATGGTTCAAGTTTATTAAGAGCAAGAAAATAAAATGTTCCATCAAGTTTGTGAGAGCTTTAATCACTAATTTTCACATAACAAAAGTTTAATTTGGAAGATAGATAAAAATATGAATATACTTGGAATGGTGTAACACACCATGCATAGGAATTTATAGTGAACTCTTTGGAATAACTTGGTTTATTGGGAGTTGGATGCACGAGTAGATCTCATACTCTGTACATGTGGAGGCTAGCAAAAGACTGGGCGCGACCAACTAAGAGAGCAATAATGGCCATAATCATGCAAAGCGACAAAAAATTATTAATCAAAGCATAAAGTGATATCACAAGTCAAAAACTAAATGATCATAGAGGTTAGGGTGGATGGTTCATAGTCATAACATGGTATAATCATGTGCCAAGTCGACCTAAACAAAGCATCAAATAAGAATACCACAATATTATGCTTTTGTATGCTAAAACAATGCATGATTCTTGCAAGGCACATTAAGCAATCTCAATTGTTTGGAACAATTCATGCTACAACAATAGTTACTAAGCATATGGTCGAAGCAACATCTAACATGACATGATAAAGTCTAAGCCACTATCAAAACAAGCTTCCTTTTGTACCACCATAAGCATGAAACTTCCTACTCTCTTCCAACACCAATCGACTTATTTGAAAACTCACAAAGATAATAATCAATAAATACCAGTGAGCTTGTCTCACAAACTTACAAAGGAGAATTAAAAAGTTCTAAGTAGAAAGCACAAGAAAACTAAAGCTAAACGTAGTGCTAGCAAAAGAGAACACTCACAAATAAATAAGAGTGAAAACTAAAGTGTTCTAGGCAATGAAGAACTAGGTATGACTTATCCAAAAGAATAATGCGGGGTCCAACTAACTTATTGCAGCAAACCAAGCAAAAGAAAACTAAAAACAAAGACAAAGACGCTCCAAGAACAACATATAGTGCATGAAGCAAATAAAAATGAAGTGTCTTGAAAGAAGACCTAAGATTTTTATTGATAAAGATGGGGATGCCTTGGGCATCCCCAAGCTTTGACGCTTGTAACTCTTGAATATTTCTTGGGATGACACGGGTGGCATCACCAAGCTTGAGATTTTTTCCATTCTTCATCTCATCATATCATTCTCTTCCTACACTTGAAAATTTCCTTCATACAAAACTTCACACAATCTTCATTAGCAACATTAGTGTATTCAAGATAATAAGCCTTTGGTTTTAGTTTCAACTAAAGTAAAACTTCCATTAAAACACAAGATACTGTAGCAATTCTTTTTAAAAGCTCAAGTGATCAAACAGAACTAAAAAATAAATAGATTAAGAGGCAAATGCAAATAATGGCAGAAATCTATCAAAACAGACGAGTAGGTAAAGACCGTATTTTTTGAAAATCTTTTGTTGCTCAAATAGAAAAGTGAAAAACTAACGAAAGTTGGGTAAATAACAGGGGCATGCACTCAAGAAACTACAACTTAATCCGACGTCTTTGGGATTTTCACGATTTTTACTGATGGCCTTTATAAATCATTTGACGACTTCCCCAAATCTTACTTCTCTCTCACTAGAGGTTATTCTTGGCACAAAACCACACAAAAAGGATAAGGAGAGGTTATTACAGAGGCAATAACTTCCAAGACTCAACAAAAGAAAAACTTACTGAAAATAAAATTGGGTTATCTCTTATCTCCCAAGAGTGTTTTTTAACGCCTTTCAGCTAGGCATAGGAAGCAAGAATCAAGTGTTTTCAAATGAACAAGCATCAAGATCAATACCAGAAATATCTTCAACAAGGCAGGGTATCTCATACAAATAAGTTCTAGAGGATCCTCTCTCAATACTCTTGGGTTCACTATTTTCATCAAACGGGTTTTCAGTAACAATCCAATCAAAATTATTTTCTAAGGCTTCATGCATTCCTACAAGTTTAAAAGGTATTGGTGTTTTAATTTCCTATCCATTTTTGGGTTTGGTTTTGTCCAACTTTTCTAGTGTAACAATAACATCTACACATGATCCTAGCATATTAAGACGATCAAAGACCTTTCTAGCTTCTATAGCAACATCATTAAATACTTTAAGCAAAGTTTCCAGGATAAAGTCTCTCTTTTCAGTATCCTCGGTATCATTAAGTTTAAGAAATCTAGCCTCCAACATGTGAACTAAAGAAGTTGCAGCAATTTCATAATTTGGAGCAAGTTTTGCTAAGGATCTATCCTAAATATCCTCATACTTACTAACATGATTAAAGAATTATCCAATATTATCTTTCCCAATTATAGAGTCACTACATATTGAAAGGTCTTTCAGGGTGAACTTAGGGATCAACATAATGATCTAAGAACAAGGTAACAACTAAAGAAAAAAACTATTTTTTTGTGTTTTTGATAAAGATAGGAAAACCAGTGCAACTACATTTTTTTGTGTTTTATTTATAAAAATAAACACGCAAAACAGAGCAAAAGAAACAAAGAAAATCAAAAACAAAGTAAAGAGATTGGTTGTGAGAGACTCCCCTTGCAGAAATCTTCTTTCTCCCAGAAAAGTGATTTGGCGGGGAGGAAGAGATTGAAGCTGTCCTTATCTCCACGACAACGACGCCAGAAAAGTGCTTGATGGCTCAAATGAAGTAGAGCTCATCGGGAACCCCAAGAGGAAGGTATGATGAGCACACTAGCAAGTTTCCCTCAGTTATGAAGCCAATGTTATCGAACCAGTAGGATAAAGGAAACAACTCCCAAGGTATTGCTAGCAACCTAGAACCTACATAACACAACCACAATACTTTGCCCCAACTTACAGTGAGGTTGTCAATCTCACTGGTTTGCTGAAAACAAAGGATTAAACGTATAGTGTGGAAGATAGTAGTTGCTTGTGGTAATTGCAGAAAGTAAACAGTAAACGGTAAACAGTAGATGGTATATCAATGGGAAGGATTAGACCGGGGTCCACAGTTCACTAGAGGTGTTCTCCATAAGATAAATAACATGCTGGGTGGATAAATTACAGCGGGGCAATTGATAGATTGAGAATGCATAACAATGCATGTACTAGACATTTTGATCTCTACGAGATTTGATCGGGCATTACAACATAATACATAGACCGTAATCCAACTGCATCTATGACTAATAATCCACCTTCAGGTTATCATCTGAACCCCTTCCAGTATTAAGTTGCAAGCAATAGATAATTGCATTAAGCAAAGTGTGTAAAGTAAACAATACAATTGCCCTTAGACAAAGGATTATTGTTTTCTCCATAGTAGCAATAGCACATCTACAACGTTAGAGATTTCTATCACTTCCCCAGATTACTAGAGGCATGAACCTACTATCGAGCATAAATACTCCCTCTTGGAGTTACAAGCATTTACTTGGCCAAAGCATCTACTAGCAACAGAGAGAATGAAAGATCACAAATAACATAGACATGATAGAATCAATAATCAATCTGACATAGTACTCAATATCCATTGGATTCCCGCAAACACAACATGTAGCATTACAAATAGATGATCTTGATCATGAACAAAGCTCACAAGATCTACATATGATAGCACAAAGGAAGAGAAACAACCATCTAGCTACTGTATGGACCCATAGTCCAAGGGTAAACTACTCATGCATCAGTCCGGAGGCTGTCATGGTGATGAAGAAGGCCTCCAGGGTGATCTCCCCTCTCTAGTAGGGTGCCGGGAAGAGCTTCGGATCCCCCCGATCTAGTGATAGAGATGGCGGCGACTATGGACTTTTTCTTGGATTTCTGATCGGGTACTTAGGGTTTCTGCTTCGGGGTGTTTATATAGGCAAAGGGGCAAGGTCGATGGACGCCCGAGGGGCCCACACCATAGGGCAGCGTGCCCTAGGGTGGACCCGCGCTAGCCCTAGGTGTGGCCGCCTCGTGGCTCCACTTCATCTCTCCTTCGGGCTTCGTGTTACATATAGAAAAATAGGAACTTCGGCTTTTGTTCCGTCCAATTCCGAGAATATTTCTTTACTAGCTTTTCTGAAACCAAAAACAACAAAAAACAGGCAACTGGCACTGCGACATCTTGTCAATAGGTTAGTTCCATAAAATGTATAAAAATGCCTCAAAGTGTAGACAAAACATAAGATAGTTGATACAAAACAAGCATGGAGCATCAAAAATTATGGTTACGTTTACGACGTATCATGGAATAGCTTCGACTGCAAGATCAACTTTAGGTGGCTCACTTTCCACTGTTTTAGCACAACTGAAGATAATTTTCTCAGTTCTGTTTTTACTAAAGCCCCCAATTCTTGCCCTTTTCTTTGGCCAGCAAGTTTCAACTACAAGGGGCTCAACCGCACGCTTCCTCCTAAAAAACAAAACATGTTAGCAAGTGAATAAAATCATCAAAAAAAAACATAAACAATCCTTTTTGAATGAGAACTGAGCATACTTTTGCTTTGGTTCAGTGTATCTACACTTGGCAGATCCAGCTCGGTGTCCAAGGTCTTTACAGTGCTTGCATCTATTTTTGTTACCCTTTTGTGCCCTTTTTGGCTTGGCTTCTTTCTTTTCATCTTTCTTCCCCTTCTTACTGCTCCCACCTTTCTCAAACCAAGCCTTGAATCTACTTTGCTTAGACCTGCCAACCTTTCTTCTCATCAAAGGAGGGGACAAAGTGAATTAAATGTCCACTTCAGGCCAATGAGACTAATCTGTAAGTGGTGGAATTGGAGTTGCATATGCAGCTCCGAATTTTGCTACTTAGTAATACTCATGCAAATATGGGTGCATATTTAGCCTAGGTTTGGAGGCCAAAAAAAGTATTGCATGTTCACAAGGTTTTCCAGTGTGTTGACACTCAAGGAAAGTGCATTCTTGCAATTTGGTTTGCACACCATGTCTCCTTCCAGTTTTTGTATATCTAACTTCAGCACCCCATAGTGAGGATCTCTCAACACACAAATGTGAAATATTTCTGCTCCTGTTGACTACCTGCTGCACTACATAGGAAAGCTTATCCTCTTGCAGAAGCTAACCAAGCCTTGCTCTCAATTCTTACAACCTCATGATAAAGATCTTGATCTGGTCAATCATGTCATGGACATGCAAATCTTTTAACTCGTTCACTCTGTTGTTAAAACTTTCTGCCAATTTCTTGTTGATATGGTCACACTTGATGGCAGTGTTAAATCCAGACCTATACCACAACATATAATGGTAGGTGTTCATCCAAGTCATAAAATCATTGTTTAATGCATTTATCTTAGCAAGATGATATGCATGTGTCTGCTGAGTGTAAGATCTTGTTGCTGGCCGCAGGCTGCCAAATTCATCTCCTCTGATTTTTTTGATCACATTCATCCATATATGACCAAAACACTCCCTATGCTCACCATGAGGGAAAACATTCTTCATTGCATTTTCTAGCCCTTTACATGCATCAGTGTGAATTGTCGATCCTATGCATATTTTCAACTGTATCATAAACCATATCCATGAAGCCTCTGTTTTAGACTGAAACATGCCAATAGCTACAAGGAACATCCAATTGTGTCCATCTAAAGCATTGCAAGCTTCTAATTGACCATTCCACTTGCCAGTCAAAAATGATGAGTCTATGCTCAAATATGGACGACACCCTGCTTTGAAGCCATCTATGCAAGGCTTAAAGCCATGAAAATTTTGGAGAAATAGACTTTCCCATCTGATGCAACTTTAGTATCTATCTCAACAACACTGCCAGGTGACCTCATTTCCACTTCTGTCTTGAATATATAAAGAATTCTAAATGTATTATCCCAATCACCATATAGCTCGTTCATGGCCCTTTGCTTTGCCTTCCATGTTGTTGTATACTTCAGCTTAATGGGGTAGCTCTTTTCCAAATCTGTTTTCAATTTCTTTGCAGTGGTGTTTGGTGTCTTAGCTAAAATTGGCTTGATTTTCTCTGCAACCCAAAGTTGTGATGTCATTCTTGAAAATTTCTATGAAGTTGTAATATAAGTATGTTCTTTTGGAATTTGATTCACTCTTACTGTCCTTCCATCAGGTTGACGTCTAGCAGATATATACCACTTGCAAGCCTTTGCACCACCATCATAACCTTTGAACCTTGCATAGAACTTCTTTTTATCTGTCCACATTGTCTTGGTTTCAAACTCATGTTTGACTGTATAAGTCTTAAAACACATCCTAAACTCATCCATGCTTGGAAATAATCTTCCTACCTCAATAACTGGATTTTCTTTGTCATAAATATTGACTAGCTCATCAAGATGTGCATCATCTATATCAATTGTAGCATTTTCAATCAACAGTGGATCTATATATTCATCATCATATCTTGAATGGTTGTTACCATCTACTGCAGCTCCATCACTCTCCTTCTCTTTAAATCTATCATCTACAACAACTCCAAAAAGTTGTGCCATTTTAATGTCAGATATTGGTGCAATGACCAAATCGATGCTGGCATTTATATCAATTGTATTCCAATCAACACTTATAGTACTTTCAGTACCACTATCCATCTCTTCACCACCTGTAGTACCTTCCCATCGGTGACAGTTTAGTAACAATAGGCATAATCCTCCTCTGCAGCCCGGTCATCTTCTACCATCCGAGAAGCCAATTTCAAGGGCACATATCCTACCCTCGAGTAATTGTTCATGGTATAAGCTCTGAAAAACGTATACGCTTGCTTGTCGACCAAAAATTCTTGCCGATCGATTTCATCTACATATCTTACTTCTTGTTCTGGCCCCCAATCAGCAAAACGTAACACGCTTACTTCTTGTTCTGGCCCCCAAAGAACACTCTTCCAAATTCTTTCCACAATATCCCTCGCCGCCTTCTCTTCCATGATTTGTAGTTCTTGGGGACCAAGGTCAGAAAAATCGATCTCCAAATTTCACAATCATGTATTGCTCAATTAGGTGCATGCTACCATCAACTAGTATTGCTTCAGAGGGCCAGAATTTGATAGACAACTCGAACTTGCTGGGAACATCATCGTATACCCTATTTTTTATGGTGGCGGGCACTGTCAGCTAGCGGAAGTGGACGAGGCTCAAATCAAATCAAACATAAGGTGCAGATATGTGGGATGTACCGATTAGAAGTTCCCTCTCGCGGCTCCATTTTGTTCCCCTTGTTCAGCACACCCAGCCGCTATCTAGGATTCAAATGGAATGCTCATATCTAAATTGAGAAGGATGGGAGGGGAATTAGAGTTCGAAAAGCCACTCACCATGTTCGCCGTAGAATGAAGGCACCTTCGCCTTCGAGAATGCACCGCCGCGGACGCCGGGAAGGAGGGGTCAGCTCCGCCGCCGTCGGAAAAGAACAGAGCTACAGGGGGAGCTACAGGGGAGGGTGATACGTGGGCTCGATCGGAAGTGGGTGGTTGGTCTGACTCGGGCCGGCAATTGCTACTAACTGTGAGCAATTTATGTTAATGCTAACCGGACCTAGGCTATTTTGTACCGAACAAACGTCGCATGCGAGCTATTATCTCCAACAAAGTCACTCTACTTCCAATTCCGCGCAAGTACGTCGTACAGGAGCTATTACCCCCGAAAGAGGAATGGACCAATCGGGTTCTTGTTCACCGTCAATAATCGAATCCTCGATGTCATTGATCCCTTGGAGGAAATCTCGTGTAACCACGTCGTCTCCTCTCTCTCATCAACCACGAAGCCCTGGAGTGAGCTGGCATGTTGATGCTGGCCTTATCTTCATCTTGGATCTTGGAGTCTTGCTTCAGGGTGCAGGTGGGAGTGGGCTACCCACGGAGCCCACTACCCAAGCCCACATAAGAGGTTATGTGGGACACCCACGAATACATAAGAAAAAAATGTGGGCATCTGTGGGACAACCCACATCGACCCCAACGCGCAGAATTCAACCACACGACGTCACGCCCTCGACCAAACGGACTCGAGTCCAGACGCCCTCGAGTCCCATGCCGCCCAAGTGGAAGGGCCTCTGCCATGCCGGACGCGGCTTCGCGCCCATGGACTGCAACCGCAAGATCGTCGGCGCCCGCATATTCTACAGCGGCTATGAAGCCTCGTCGGGGCCCATCAACGAGACCGCTGAGCTCAAGTCCCCGCGCCGCCAGCACCATGGACTGTGACTTCCTGGCCATGGTCACGCTCGGCAACGGTGCCAACGTCACCGGCGTCTCTCCCTATTTAAAGGCAGGCAGAATTTTCGCCTCGGCAATAGTATCCCGTGGTGTACATGGGCGCAACTCCACGATGCCGAATCCAAGGTCTATGTGCCTCGAGGGCACGCTGGAGCGCCACGCTGTCGCTGGGAATATCGTGATATGCGACCGCGACATCAGTCCACGGGTGCAGAAGGGTCAGGTTGTCAAGGAAGCTGGTGGCATCGGCATGATACTCACCAACACCATGGCCAACGGCGAGGAGCTCGTCGCCGACAGCCACCTCCTGTCGGCCGTGGCTGTTGGGGAAATCGAAGGCATCGCGGCAAAGTGTGAAAAATATTGAATCCCTAATATTTCGGTGTATTGATTTGACCCTCACGGGGAGTATATATAGACGTACACGAGGTAGGCGGAGACTTGGAGTACAAGATGTAGAGTCCTGGTCTATCTCTAGTTTATACACGTATACGTACTCTAACATCCCCCCTCAGTCGGAGCGGGAGTAAAGCGGACGCTTGCGACTGGATTTGAAGTCTTGCGCTTTCGTCGTCTTCACCTCTTTGTCATCATCACCTGCGTAAACATGATCATGGCTGACACCTAGGGGCGGTGACTGCGTCCCCTTCTAGTGCCTCTCTTCCCTCCCGCAGCCACAACGGGAGTGGCGTGGACGCAAGTGACGGCCGGACCTTTGATCGGAGTTCTTGAGTTGCTGTAGACGTTATTCTTGATGTTGATGTCGAGGTAGCCGATCGTGATGTAGCCGTGGTCGATGTAGGTGTGGTCGATATCGTAGTCGTCGTAGTGGTGTGGCCGCCATTGCCGGAGGCGCAAAAAATTGCGCGTTTTTTGTTGTTGTTGTTGACGAAGCTGCAGTTGTGGACGTTTTGCACCTTGTAGAGGTACCGTCGGGGTGTCTCTTGGACGCGGTCATAAGTGAGACCATCGGTTTTGCCAGAACCGGAGTAACCCACCAAGCACACGCGGTTTTGCCAGAACCATATGCGCGGTCATAGGGGATTCACAATTGTGATGCCGGTTTGTTGTTGCAGTCGTCGGGGTCGTGGACGCGGCGATGTCGTCGTCGTGCCTTGCAGTTGTACTGTCAGAGGGCGTCGTAGTTGTATGTCCATCGTGTGGACGGGTATAGCAGCGGCGGTGATGTGTTGACGAAGATGTTGATGAAGACCACGTAGATGTAGACCTTAGCGATGATGTGTCGGCGATGATGGAGTAGACGTGTCGGCGATGATCGTCGCTCGAAGGCGTCCCTTGTGGCGGCGATGATGTCGAAGCCTTGATGTCGGAGAAGTTGGCGTAGTAGTGTTCCACACTGGCCTGGCGTGTGGATGATGCCGCTTCTTCGTGGATGTGCTCGACGAAGATCTTGATCACTAGTAGGAAAATGCCCTTTTGTACCGGTTCCAGAGGAGCTTTGGTACCGGTTTGGCAACCGGTACTAATCATTCAGGACTAAATCATTCCCCCCTTTGGTACCGGTTCCTTACGAACCGGTACTAAAATTGCCTCCACGTGGGCACGCATGAGCCAGGGTTGAGTCTTTTGCCGGTTTGTAACACGAACCGGTACCAAAAGTGGGCACACGACAGAGATTAGGCAAAGAATTCAGTGTTTAGGGTTTAAGGAGGGGTTTAGGGTATCAGACCATTTCATCATACGAGGATCCCGTCGATGTGTCAGAAACGCGTTTGGGTTTAGGTAATACATGAAGATCAAGGTGATGCATATCAACTTGATGCATATATATAAAATATGTAATTGCATAAGATCCCAAATTAAGTAGTACACGCATAGTGGTACTTTTCGGAGCATACTATATATTACATGTAGCATAGTGGTACTCTCCGAGGCAAACTATATATTACATGTAGTACATGCATGAAGATCGATCTTCATGCATAGTGGTACTCTCCGAAATTAGCTATGACGTCCCGAAGGAAAAATCCCGCCAATTCCTCGCCAATTGCTTTGAAGCGGTGCTCAATTTACAGCGTGTCCCGCTTTCTTGCCAACTGTAAAAGAATGAGATACAAATAAATACATGAGCTATGTGTATATATATATCAAATCATAATGAAACAATTATGACTAAAACTCAGCACAACTGAAACAAAATAAATTTGTGATTATTGTTTAAGTACCTCTTTATTTCTTTTATTATTCATTCTCTCGCTGACAATCTTGTGAATGTACTCACAAACGTAGTAACCACATAGATTAGTCCCCAGTGGTTGTTTCGCACATTTCTATACAAGAATATAATTCAATCAAACAATAATCAAGTATGATAAAGGTGTGTGGACCTCAGTAGTACTACTTACTTTGTTCAAACGCCATATCAGCTTCGGTTTCCATCCACCGGCCGGATCTTCCTCGATGAACTTTTGCCATACGCTGCCCGATAAAGAAAATGCATAAAAGAGTTAGCAATTTGTTGATATCAGGAAATTAACCAAAAACCAATAAGATTTAAAATTACTTTTTGAGCATATCAAAAGCCGTCTTGTATAGTATAGGCTCTTTGGTTAGTGAGTCAAAGACTTCAACTTCTCCATCGTACATTTTAATGACGATAAGAATAAAGTGGAACCTGTGCATGTTTAAATATGCAGTGTCATAGATATAACTCATCAGTTAAAATTTTAACATCTGGTGAGCAAAAAAAATGTGTTAGAAGACAGTAACACTTACTTAAAGTTGTAAGGCCAAAGTATTATTTTTTTGTCACGTTGTCGCTTCAAAAACCTTAGCAAAGTCTCCGGTGTATCCTTATTATATATGGGATCTTCTATGGTTTTTACATGCATTGTATCCGGGTTAATGAACCCAATGTCCTTGATTTCATCCCTTTTGCATTCGAGCTTCTTCGATCTGCATAATATAGCGCACAAAAGATTATATTGAGTATAATTGCGACAATGAACGAGCTGAGCTAAAGACTTCTCAAATTACATAAATAAATCACTTACGGATAATAGCAATCGATGATAGATTTGTCGAGGGCCCGAGATTGTATAACTGAAAAAGTTCGCAGAATTCAACGCGACATCGTATTCTTGGAAGTAGTGCTCATCCTTAACTCGCACCATGATAGCCTCGATCCCTTTCTTTGTGGCATTAGTGTACCATATATGCAAATTACGCATACTTGTTGATAGCAACCGACATTCTCGACCAAATCTTCCCTTGAACAAATTTATATGCTACTTCAGCGATGGGGTAATCGGTTGTGTTTTGTCGAGAACTTTGAATGGCCGTGTCAAACACCTTGAGAGGGGGCCGATTGAACGGGTTGTTCTCCGAGCTGGTGCACTTGTTTCCCTTTTTTTGCCTGGACCACCGATTGATTAGATTTTTTAGCCAAGACCATCTTGTCATATGACCTTTCGATAGAACGCCTATAGTCGGATGGCGGCGATGGTACAGGGTCATATAGAGTCTCAACAGACGCATAACTTTCACCGGATCTAATGTCTTCTCAAAAGGTATCTGGCACTTCCTTAGCAAAATGGGCTTCCACCTCGGACTTAGAGATTACGGTGCATTCCTCGATAGTTCTTTCCCAAGGTAACTTCGAATAGGTGGCGGTGCTTTCTCCTTTCTAAGTCTCTTCCTAGTCGGCGAACCATTCCGCTTTAACGGGCGCTTTCTTCTGTGGAGGATATCGAGATGGTGGACTCGCTGGGGTCCCTCTCAAGTAGGTGTGGACTTTCTGCTTATGTGGATCGCTACCAGAGGAGTCGATGGCATTTGCTGCTCATGTGGACTTTGCTGCTCATGTGGACTGCTACGAGGAGGAGTTGTTGGCCTTGGCGAAAAAGACAATGTATTTCTTGTTCCATAGGGCTAAACTGCGCTTGACATCGCCCATTGTCTTCTCATCGTCACCTCCGGAAAATCAAGATCCATTGTTTCATAACCCGCCACAACATCGTCCACCCGACACGAGCATAGCCAGCGGAATGGGCATATGATGGTGCGTTGCTCCATCTTCATTTGGGTAAACATAGCCATCCGCCACCTTAATGGACATGTTCCTCATTGGCACATGTAGCTCGTAATCTGTTTTCTCCGTGACATAATCCACGGGTAGCTTGCTCCACATCCTACAAGATGCGAGGAACCCACGCTTCTTGGCTGAGATGGGGCAACATCGGCTTGAGTATCTTGTAGAAACGATTCTGATCGGTGCCCTCTCGACTAGTTGAGTCTATTTGATTTTTCTCAAGCAGCTGCACCTTACGCTCCAATTCCGATAACCGGTCTAAGTCCCGCTTCTTTCTTGCACGACTTCTATAATCTGCCGCACTCCACGCTTCCTTTATGGTGACACCTGGGAGAGCTCGTAATCGTCCAAAGTGTTCAGGGTTCCCCAGAGCGAGTGTCAACTCGTCATTCTCTCTATCGGGAATGTAATCTCCCTTTTTAACTTTTTCTATTGCATCTACAAGCAGCTTCGTGACTTTTGTAATTTTTTCCTTCCATTTTCCCTTTGCAACGAGCCGCCCTGTCGTTGGTTCCAACCACCCATGTGCAAACAACGAACTTGGACCGGTTGGGCCAGTCCTTTGTCTGTGGATCGATCTTTGCTTTCATCAGTTTATCTTCAAATGCTATCCACTTTGGAATGGCAGTCTTGTAGCCACCTGACCCCAATTTATGGAAATATTTCTTCTTTGCAGCATTTTTCGTACCCGTGACTGATCGGGACACGGCAGTAGACGATTGCTTATACGCCTTAAATGCGGGCCAGTGCGCTTCTATCTTCACTAGACTTTTAGTGAATATTGGATCTGCATCTTCATATTTGGCCCATAATTTTTTCTTCCAGGTCTGAAATTGTGTGGCCATCTTCATAAGAGTCCATTTCTTTACTTTCGTCTTCTGGCCTTCCGTCAAGTTTTCCGGTAGGTTGAAGTGTGTCAGTAGACTGTCCCAAAGAAAAAAATTTAGAGTATCGTTGACATAACTAGCTTCATCCCCCGCGTTCTTCGGCTTATGCCACTCTACAATGCTGATCGGTACATGGTCCCTAACAATAACTCCAGCTTGATTTATAAATTTACGGCAGTACTCTTTGGGTTCCACCGGTTCACCACTATCCTTAAATGCGGTGAGGGCTAACCTACCCTCGCCCGATAGACGATGCGTCGGGCATCGTGTCCCTTTATCACATTTGCTCGATGATCCAGAAGGCTAAAATAAAAATTATTCGTTAATAAGTGCAATACAAATAAATCAATGCATCTACTGATGAACATAGCCTTAATATAAATACACCTTGCCGGAGGTTGTTAAGGACACTTCGTTGTCTCTTCTTTCTTCAGACTCAAGTCCCTTACCGACATCGTTCAGAAATTGTGAGCCAAAATCATCGTCATCTCCATCGGGTTCTGGTCCACGGGCACTCTCATATATCATTTTTTGCACAATGTCTTCTTGCTCCTCATCTCGGATGAAGGGGTCGTGCTCCATAGCTCAGCGATAGCACGTCGCCTTGCCGTACTATAGCTGTTAATATATAAGAAACTAAAATTTGAAGCTTATAGTGTAAAGAAGTATTGCTTAATTAGAAAATTAGGATATATTGTAGCATATGAACTAGTAGTCGCAAAGTTGGCCGGCTCGAAGGCTCAGGTTGTTACTTTTCTAACGCTAGTACTATCTACCGGAAGAAATTAGTTTCATCATGTAACAACAGTTTCATGCAGCCTCCAATAAATATCTATGCCATACGTTGCATCAGCGGCAGCAACGAAGGAGGGTTTTAATCCTTGCAAACAAACTTGGGTGCAACAGAATTTATAGCACAATCTAATTTGGCATATACAATATAATCCAGGCATGTACGGTAGAGTGAGTGAATCATCAGCCAAAAGTCCCACCACTTCCTTCAAATGAAAGAAAATAATGACATGCTTTGATAAATCATTAGTATAATTTTCCATTCATATTCGATAACTGAACTGACAGCCTACATCTTTCATCTTTATCTTTCACATCATAAGAGTTTAACTTGACAAGATGATCTAGCGAAAAATCAGAGGCCGCAAAGATATAACAAAAATTACGCTTCCTGATCAAGCCTGTCTAGCGAAAAATCAGACGCATCTAGCGAAAAACAGAGGCCGCATCTAACACATCTCTCTAGAACCTTACTATGATCCACTCAACTGATCAAGCCTGTCTCCGTAAAAATTACGCTTCGTGCAAGGGGAGGACGTACGACGCAGTCCTGGGAGCCTGCTTGCCGGCGAGCGGGGGAAGCGGCGGCGGCTTGGCGCCGGGTACGTACGGCGCAGACAAGGGGAGGAGGCGCGAGAGGACTCACCTGCTTGCCGGCGAGCGGGGGGAGCGGCGGCGGCTTGGCGCCGGGGAGCAGCGCCGGGGGCGTGGCTGCAGCGACGGAGGCGGCTTGGTGCCAGGGAGCTGCGCCGGGGAGCCCGGGGGCGTGGCTGCGGCGACGGCGGCGGCTTGGCACCGGGGAGCTGCCCCGGGGAGCCCGGGGGCGTGGCTGCGGTGATGGCGGCGGCGGCGGACTGCGAGAGACGTATGTTGCGATTTGGATAAGCCGTCGATTTGGGCTAGCTGGAACGTGTGCAAGGAATAAAAGGGACCTTTGGTACCAGTTCTAGCTAACAACCGGTATCAATAATCGTTTTGTACCGGTTCTCTTCAACAACCGGTATCAAAGATTTTTTTTTCTGTTTTGCTAGAGTTTTGCTATTTCTGTCTGTTTCTATTTTCAATATTCACATATACTATATATGACATATTTGCACGTATTTTCAAATTGTGTTCATCCGGTAAAATACGAAGTCGGATGTAGTTTTGGTGAGCTTCTACTGCGTTCTTAATATTACTAGCCAGGATTAGCGCGGTGTACGCGCGTGTGGGCGATTTTTAAAATAATACACTTTTTTAAATATTTTCAGATCTATTACACGTTTTTTAAATTTTACAAAACTAGCACGTTGTCGGCTTGGACGAAGTCGATTAGACTAATCGGCGTGGAGCAAGCCGATTGCCCTAGTTTGTCGGCCTGGCCGAGGCCGACTGGACCAATTGGTCTGGCCAAGGCCGACTGGAACGTGTGAGATCCACTGTAGTCATTCCGCACCGCGGGTCTACCTGTACCCCGTCTTTCAGGTTGAACCATTTGCACCGGAACAAAGGGACCTTGAAAGTAGGTCCATAGTCAAGTTCTCATATATCCTCTATGTACCCATAATATGTGACCTTCTTCCCATTGTCCTCTACTGTATCAAAGCGGACACCACTGTTTTGGTTGGTGCTCTTTTTATCTTGGGCGATCGTGTAAAATGTAATCCCATTCATCTCGTACCCTTGAAAAGTCGATATAGTCAAAGATGGTTGCTTGGCCAACAAGTATAGCTGTTCTTCATCAGTGCCATTAATGAGACGTGTTTGCAACCAACCGCCGAAAGTCTTCATGTGTTCTCCATCAATCCAATCTTCACGTTGCTCCGGGTATTCTGAGCGTAAAATATTCTTGTGTTCCACTATATACGAAGCCACCAAGCTGGAATTATGTAAAACTGTGTAGTGTGCTTGAGTGAAAGAATGTCCATCCATACACATTGTTGCTTTTTTTCCTAGCGTGCCTTTTCCACGCAGTCTCCCCTCATAGCGCGATTCAGGAACACCGATCGGCTTAAGGTCAGGAATAAAGTCAACACAAAACTCAATGACCTTCTTTGTTCCATAGCCCTTGGAGATGCTTCCTTCTGGCCTAGCACGGTTATGAACGTATTTCTTTAAGACTCCCATGAATCTCTCAAAGGGGAACATGTTGTGTAGAAATACAGGACCGAGAACGCCAATCTCTTCGACCAAGTGAACGAGGAGATGCGTCATAATATTGGAGAAGGATGGTGGGAACACCAACTCGAAGCTGACAAGACATTGCACCATATCCTTCTGTAAATTTTGTAGAGTTAGTGGATTGATCACCTTCTGAGAAATTGCATTGAGGAACGCACATAGCTTCACAATAGGTACTCGAATATTTTCCGGCAGAAGCCCCCTCAATGCAACTGAAAGTAATTGTGTCATAATCACGTGGCAGTCATGAGACTTTAGGTTTTGAAACTTTTTCTCTGACATGTTTATTATTCCCTTTATATTCGACGAGAAGCCAGACGGGACCTTGATGCTACTCAGGACTTCAAAAAAGATCTCCTTCTCTTCTTTGGTAAGAGCGTAGCTGGCAGTACCTTGATACTTCTCTGGATTCAGGTTGTTTCCTTCATGGATACATTGCTGGTCCTGCCGTGCATCCGGTGTATCTTTTGTTTTCCCATACACGCCCAAGAAGTTTAGCAGGTTCACGCAAAGATTTTTCGTCACGTGCATCACGTCGATTGCAGAGTGAACCTCTAGGATTTTCCAATAGGATAGCTCCCAAAATATAGACATCTTCTTCCACATGGGTACGTGTCCGTCAACATTATTAGGAACAGATTTTCCGCCAGGACCCTTTCCAAAGATCACTTTTAAATCCTTGACCATATCATATATAACATCCCCAGTAGGGCGGGTAGGCTTTGTTCGGTTATCTGCCTTACCTCTGACATGCTTTCCTCTCTTTCTTACGTGATGTTGTTTTGGAAGAAATCGGCGATGCCCTGTACGCATTCTTGTTTCCCAAATATATCTTGTCTCTCACCTAAGCGGTGTGTGCATGCATTGTATCCCTTGTTTGATTGTCACGAAATGTTACTAAGAGCAGCCAATCATTGATGGTTACAAACAACGCCGTAGGTTAAATTCCTTTTGTTCGTGCTCATCCCACAAGTACACCTTCTTCACGCCACAACTGTAAAGTTCTTCAATCAATGTCCTCAGATACATCAATGTCATTGCGGGTTGCCTCGGGCCTTGGATGAGCACTGGCATCATAATAAACTTTCGCTTCATGCACAACCAAGGAGGAAGGTTATAGATACATAGAGTCACTGTCCAGGTGCTATGAGTGGAGCTCTGCTCCCCGAAAGGATTAAAGCCATCTATACTTAGACCAAATCTTAAGTTCCTTGCGTCCTCTGAAAATGACTTGAACTCTCTGTCGATTTTTCTCCACTAGGACCCATCAGCAGGGTGTCTCAGCATCACATCTTTTTACGGTCCTCTTTGTGCCATCGCAACAATTTGGCATGCTCTTTGTTTTGGAACAAACGTTTCAACCGTGGTATTATAGGAGCATACCACATCACCTTGGCAGGAACCCTCTTCCGGGCACGACTCGTCCTCAACATCACCGGTCATCTCTTTGATCTTATACCGCAATGCACCACATATCGGGCATGCATTCAAATTCTCGTACTCCTCACATGGTAGAGAATGCGTCATTGATGCATGCATGTATCTTCTGCACCTCTAATCCTAGAGGCGTATAACCTTCTTTGCTTCATACGTACTAGAGGGCAATACGTTCTTCCCTGGAAGCATCTTCTTTATTATTTTCAGCAACTTTTGAAATCCCTTGTCAGAAGTACCATTCTCTGCCTTCCATTGCAGCAATTCCAGTGTGGTACCCAGCTCTTTCTGTCCATCTTCGCAATTTGGATACAACAGTTTGTTGTGATCCTCTAACATTTTCTCCAACTTCAACCTCTCCTTTTCACTTCCGCAGTTTATCTTCGCATCAAGAATGGCCCGACCCAAATCGTCATCGGGCTCATAAAAAATGGGCTCTTCTTCAGATTCGTCTCCTTCCATTCTACTATCACCGTCTTCAGTGAACATACGATAGTTGTCATTATCCTATTCTTCTTCGTTGTCTTCCATTATAACCCCTCTTTCTCCGTGCTTGGTCCAACAATTATATCCGGGCATAAAACCGTTCTCAAGCAGGTGGACGTGAAGGGTTTTTGAAGCAGAGTAATCCTTCGTATTCTTACAGGAACTACATGGACAACAAATGAAACCATTTGACCGCCCGTTTTCCTCAGCCACGTTGAGAAAATAATGCATGCCAGTAATGAACTCGGGATGGCATCGGTCACCGTACATCCATTGTCGATTCATCTGCATTATATAAGTATATCAAAAATCATTAATTATACAACATCATGAATATACGAGTGACCAAATTAATTAATATTCAAGTTTATCATCACATAAAACTAAGTGTTTTTATAAAAAAAGAGACTCACCGAGGTTGTGCCGGCTAGGGGACGACGTTGGCGATCGACGGCGATGAGGACGGGGACAATACTAAAACCAAAAAATGATACTTCAATTTGAGCTCAAATTGCATATAAAAAGAATGAAATACCTAACTTAGGCATTTCATCGAACAGCTTGCTAGCACTAGAAAAATGATACAAGTTAGACTAGCAAAAAAATAAGCTAAATTAGGATGATATTGCTAACCCTTGGATAGATGGCCGATGTGGTCAATCTTGACAAAATGGTGGAGAAAAATGGAGATTTGTTGAAGTGTGAGAGGAGGAAAATATTTGGAAATGTGAGAGGAGAAGCAAAAATGGAGCCGGCTCTGGTGGCTCGCGTGAATAAATAGATCTGGAGACCCTTTAGTACCGGTTCTTTATATGAACTGATACTAAAGGTGCAACGCTGGACCCACCTCTGCCTCAAATTTGGCGCGAAACCCTTTCGTACCAGTTCGTAACACGAACCGGTACTATACATCCTAAACGAACCGGTACTAAGGTTTGCCGGTGACCTGAGCAGTTAAACCGGTACTAATGCAGCCGGTACTAAAGGTCAAATCCTTTGGCTAGTTTTCTACTAGTGGATGTAGTCGTACAGCTTGACATAGATGTTCGTGTCGATGTAGTTCGGCTTGATGTGGTGTAGATCTTAATATCGGCGTAGTCGTGTCTCTAAACAGTGCAGATCTTGATGTCGGTGTAGTGTAGTCCCGTCTCGGAGCAGCGGTGTAGTCGATGTACTTGGCTTGGTGTAGATCGTGTCCGAGCGCGTATGCCGGAGTTGAAAAACCCACGGACCCTCCCGGTGTCCTGGGCTACGAGTTGTCGTCGGATCCTTGCACGCAGAGTTGATGCAGGTTGTCAGGATGTTCCGTGTTCCAAGCTGGTCACGTGCTCCTAGCCGGCTCGATCGGGATCCGATCTGGTACGGAAAGGTGAGTACGTACGTCTTCATAGCTTGGCCTCTTTTAGATCAACCAGCTGACTTGTGGCCGGTCGTGGTGCGCGCGTACAGATGTGTAGAGCTGCATGAAGTCTCATGTATGTTGAGGCGCTTCCTGCTGCGTGCACGTGATGAAGATCTTCTGCATAGACCTGGCAGCGCCCCGCGCTTGGCGACACATAGTCCTAGTCTATCTCTAGTCTATACACGTATACATACTCTAACATAAAGAAGTACACCAAGACGGCCACGAAACCGACAGCGACACTCAGCTTCTCCGGAACCAAGCTCGGGATCCGGCCGTCGCCGGTGGTAGCGGCGTTCTCGTCCCGGGGCCCCAACTACCTGACCCTGGAGATCCTCAACCGGACCTCATCACGCCCGGCGTGAACATCTTGGCCGCCTGGAGCGGCGACGCCAGCCCGTCGAGCCTGGCCAGCGACCGACGCCGCGTCGGGTTCCTGTCGGGGACGTCCATGTCATGCCCGCACGTCGCCGGCGTGGCCGCGCTGCTCAAGGCGAGCCACTCGGACTGGAGCCCGGCGCAGATCAAGTCGGCGCTGATGACCACCGCGTACGTCCACGACAACACCTACCGCTTGCTCAAGGACGCGGCGACCGGCGAGGCGTCCACGCCGTTCCAGCATGGAGCGGGCCACATACACCCGGTGCGGGCTCTCAGCCCTGGCTTGGTCTACGATGTCAAGGCCCTACTTGTTCAAGTCTGTAGCTATTGTAGAAATTTTTCTTTGTGTCAGCGTAGCTAAGAATTGTATATTCACTGAATTTGTAACGCATTTGCGGGCATATGTGGGTATACGTGGGACGAAGGACACCCACATAATTTTTGTGAACTCGTGCGAAACGCCCGCTTAGAATGTGTGGAACTATGCGGGCAGAAGTGGGCCTCCCGCGGGTAGTCCCACCTGCACCCATAGTCTTGCTCCTGCCGGCTTCTTCTTGGGTGATGACGTGGTCCTCGTCTATTGGTGCCTTAATAAGGTTCACTTCCACGCAAGTTCAAAAGAAAGAGTTCAGTTCCACGCAAAAAGAATCAATACACAGTTTGCAAACGCCGGGTGTAGGCCGAGGAATTCATTGTGCATTTTGTATCCACTTTTCCCAAGTACTTGACATATATAAAACTCGTTAGAACTCATGATGAACGCAATCTATATTCATTTCCACGTAATATACTGTATTGTATATACGTACAATACAGATCGATCGAGGAGCAAATGACAAATTAATCATCCGCTAGCTGTTGAAGGTGATCCTATACTAATTCCTAGCTACGTACAATGGCTAGTATTGTAAATTGCCGGCGTAGTCTGCAAGAGATTTGCAGAGCCATTCCTGGTCTTCACCGTCGATCGGATCGGCCATGCCCTCGAAGAAATCTTGTGCAGCCACGTCGTCGTCTCCTCTGTCATCGACCACCAATCCTTCGAGTGAGCTCGCATGTTGATGTTGGCCATCTTCTTCATCTTGGACCTTGGCGTCTTCCTCCTGTGGCTCCACTTCGAGCTCGCCCACGAACCCGGAGGCGTCGCCGTCGTTGCCGGCTTCTTCTTGGGTGACGACGTGGTCCTCCTCTATTGGCAGCTCTCCCTCCAGCCACCTCGCCAGGTCATCGTCCTCTTCTTCCTCTTGGACCTTGGCGTGTTCCTCGTCTACTGGAAGCTCTCCCTCCAGCCACCTCGCCAGGTCATCGACCTCTTCTTCTTGGCTGATGCCCTGGTCCTCCTCTACTGCTGTCATGTCAGGCTCCGCCTCCGCGTCGACGTCCATTTCGGTTGCCGGCGCTTCAGCCGCCGGCCGGGAAGGAGCCGCGACAGGTGAGCGTGTCGCGACGGGAGCATGGGGAAGCACCGGAGCACGATACCAGGACGGCTGCTTTGGCGTGTTCCACCCTACGACCACGTCGTGTCGAGGTCCAGGTGGTGGCACCACGAGGGGCGGCAGTGCCGCAGCAACGCGCATCCTCTTGGGGGCCGTCGTCTCGGTAACCTGAGGCGGCGCCGGCCTCTTGGGCGCTTGCGGCGGCGTGATCGCCACCGGCGTCGGAACCGTGACGCGAGGTTGCAGTAGCAGTACTGCTGGCTTCTTGATCGCCTGCGGCTGCGTGATCGCCGCCGGTTCTTGTCGACGCGGCTGCACAGCCATGGTACTCCTGGCGGGTTCAAGAGCAAGATCCCCTGCAGCAGACACGGATCCCGTCTTGGGATAGACCCTGCACAGGACGCGCTCCTGATCCCCGTCGACGACGGCAGCTTCGTCGTCCAGGTGGTACTCGTCCATCAGCCAGTCCGACTCGCGGCGCTTGTCCCTGTACGTGTAGCGGAGGCGCTCGCGGTAGCCGATCTTCTCGCCGGCGCTGTTCTCGACGGTCTTCTTGTCGTTCGACACCCAGCTTCCTTCGCCGGCGGTGCGGGACATCCTGTATCCCTTCCCGGCTCTCTGGCGCTTGCAGGTGGTGTAGAAGAAGCGGTTCTCGGTCTTGGGCAGCGGAGGGAACTCGGCGGCGAGAACCTTCGGGTCGAACTGGTAGACCGCCGCCTCGTGGACGATCCCGGCCGTGTCCGGCAGCGGCGCGCCGACGGCCCAGCGACGGAGGTACAGGGAGATGGCCTCCGCCGGCGTGGGGTTGAAACGGACGCCAAACTGGATCGCGCGGTGTGCAGAGGTCGTCATCGATGAGCGGCGACGAGTGGATTCGTTTCTTCTCTGTTGGGAGCAAGAGCTAGAAGTGGCGAGCCCTAGCCCAATTACTGTATGCGCATGAATCATAGAGCGAGTACTCCTAGTTGGGTCCGGTTCCATGTCCGAAGGTGCACTTGGCCGAGTTTGAGTCTGATAAGGTATACTGTTAGTTTTTTTGATGTATTGCCAGGAGTCGTTGCTAGTCCGAGTATGAGATGGACTGCAAGCTGCAGTGGTAGTAGCTAGCTAGCGCGTGCGGCTGCAAGGGATGAGGTAGGGAATTTCTTCGGGAAAAAAATCAAATTAAGAGACGTTAAATTAAAACGAAATTTGTGTTCCAAATTTCACCCTATTAGAATACTCATTTTAGAATATTCACAAACTCCATTGCCATTAGAATATTTTTTTGACCGGGCCCAGTGGCGGCTCCGGGAATTTGCAACCTGGTATTCATTTGGCTAATTTGATATTCATTTTATAAAAAACATTTTTATTTTGCTATAATCGTAGCTCGTGTTGGAAAAATTATTGGTATTCACTTGAATACGAGGGAATACACCTGGCGCCGCCCCTAGACCGGGGCTATGATGGGCTTACGCCAGTCTGAACACTTTCATATATCAAAAGTACATCATTACAAGGGTTTCAGTACAGAGTTTTTAGAAGACTAAGAAACTAGACTAGGACAAGAGATCAAGGCGGACCGTAGTTGTTACATCAAGATTTAAGAGTAGATGTGAAGCTCGGGTTTGTATAGTGGTGTGTCCATAGTCGCACATCCTCGATGCATCTGCTACGAAATAAGAGAGAGGGGTTCGTCAATGTTGTTGAAGACGAGGGTGTTTCGTATTTTCCAAATGTTCCACAGGACAGCGGGGTAGATAGTGGTTGCTTCAGGTCTCACACAGCGTGAGGTCCATAACTCAGCAAGGACATGACCAAGCGTGTCATCATGGAATCAGCCGGGCTGCTCACGCCTAGCCAGTAAAGGGGAGTAGTGTGCCACTCTCGGTGGGGACCCGAGTTGCTCCTCCCTCGAGCGACTCCGGAGGCCCCATTCCCCGACCCTAAACCCCTCTCCCCCGCCCCTTGTCCTCCTGTTTCGGAAGGCTCTGTCGGTGAACTCCCATGGGCGACTATGCCTGGAGATTGCTGGATCGAAAGAAATTCGGCCGTGCATACCCATATTTTTTCTTACCGTTTATTTTCAAAGGGAATCTTGCAAAGCTCTGTTATCTATTACCATCAGGTGTCATGTCTTCGACGATCCATGGTAAAGTCAGATGTAGATAATGTCATAAAAACAGGGAAATTAGGGCTAGCGATGATGGTTTGAGTCTTCTGGCATTGTGGAGCTGGCTTGGTAATCTGTGACTTGCAGCAGTGAATGTTAGTGAGGGTGGCAGCACAGGAGAGGTTCACATTCTTATCTTGCAGGATAAAAATCCATGGTCTAGCCTTAATTGGTTGTGTCTGGCAATGACCTTGTTGAAGACATTGTTTTGTGAGCGCAGACTTTATTCGGGGTGAAAACCTATGATCGATGGATGATCAAGGCGATGACGACGCTTATGTAATGTTTCCTTCTTGGAGGCGTCACTTTTGGAGAGGATGGATTTCTGGTGTTGTATTGGTGGTGGTTGGTCACTGCTATAAGGCATAGATAGCTATATCGGGACTTTTTTCTTTTTTCTGTAATTCTTCTTTCTTTTTTCGGATGTGTGCATCCATAATGCCAATAGGGTAGTGCGTTGTTGCAGAAGCTAGGTGTAATTGGTATCTCACGATACTAATATATGCTCTTTTCCAAAAAAAAAATGTGTGTCATCATTAGGATTCAGATAATAGAAATACGTAGTATGGCATTGAAGGAAATATTGTAGGGGTTCGTAGCATGGAAAACAAAAATTTTCTATCGCATACAAACAAACAAGCCAAGATCTATCTACTAGATTGTAGCAACGAGTCGATGGTATAACTTACCCTCGAAGATTCCAAAGCGTTTAACGAGAGCGGATTCGTGGGTGATGTAGTCGCATTCTTCCGATCTCAAGATCGTAGACGATCCTTCCGCGCCACGTTCGGCAAGCGCTCCGCATGATCGGTCACACGCTCGTACTGACGAAGACCTGCCTCTCCCTTGTTCCAGCAGGCAGCGAAGGTTGTAGTACTCTCCTCATGATTCCGCAAAGACAACGGCGTGGTAGGAAGTAGAGGGAAATCCGCAGGCTTCGCCTTAAGCAAGTAGTATGGTGGAGCTTATGAGAGAGGCTATTAGTGGTCTAGTAATTAGACACACCAATTAGAAGGCTCTAAACCAATTAGAAGGCTCTAAACCGTTGGCTAAAGCAATTAGAAGCTCTAAACCAAAACGGCTCTAAACCGGAGATCTAGAGGTGAAACTTGTGTCTAGGAGGGGAGCCCTGCCCCTCCTTATATAGGTGGGAGGAGGGCTGGCGCGCCAGGGGAGGGGAGTCCCTCCCCAAGTCGGCCTAGAGCTGGCCGCCGGCTTGGAGGAGTGGGACTCCTCCTCCAAGTTGGTTCCAACTCCTCTTGCTTGTTTCCCAGCTTGTTTTGGCGCTTTGACTTTCAAATGGACATTTGACTTTTCTGTTTTAGGATTCAATTTAATCCTTTATTTGGGATAGCAAGAACACTTAGTACATGATGCAATCATTCCAATATGTAATGACACATTCATGTACCCTCCCCGGAGTGCCGGGACAATCCGAACCTTCTAGAACATTCCGATGAAAACACGGAATCATTCCCGAACTCAAACGGGACTTTCCTTATATGAATCTTATTCTCCGGACCATTCCGGATCACCTCGTGATATCCCGGATCCCATCCGAGACTCAACAACATTCGGTCTCTTTCTCATAATACCATAACTACTCAAACAACGTCAATCCTTATGTGTCTCCCTACGGTTCGTGAATTATGCGGACATGATCGAGACACTTCTAACAATAACCAATAGAGGAATCTGGAAATTCATATGGCTCTACATATTTCTACGATTACTTTGCGATCGAATGAACCACTTACATACGATACCAATTTCCCTTTGTCTCACGATATGTTACTTATCCGAGGTTATGATCGTCGGTATCTCGCATACCTAGTTCAACCTGCATCGACAAGTACTCTTTTCTCGCTCCCATGATATGTGATCCCTTGTGACCAAGTCACATGCTTGCAAGCTAATTGGATGACATTCCACCGAGAGGGCCCAGTATATCTATCCGTCATGTGGATGGACAAATCCCACTCTTGATCCATGTGTCTCAACCAATACTTTCCAACACTCAATGCCACTTTTATAACCACCCCACGGTGTGGTGTTTGATGTCATCAAAGCATCCATCTGGTAAAGGTGATATGCATGATCTCATGGTCGAAGGAATTAGGTTACTATGTATCAGAAAGCATATAGCAATTGAACTAATGAAATGACTTGATCTTTATGCTACGCTTATCTATAGGAGTATGTCCACCATATCATTCTCCTAACGATATGATCTTGTTGTTGATAACATCTCAATGTTCATGATAGGAAACCACAATCATTAATCAACCAACAAGCTAGTGAAGTATAGAGGCTATACTAGGGACTTCAAATTAAGTTTACAAATCACACAAGTATCAATGTTTCCTTGTTAATACTATTATAGCATGAATGTAAACATTTATCATAAACACAAAGATATAATAATAACTACATTTATTATTGCCTCTAGGGCATATCTCCAACAAATATGCCCTAGAGGCAATCATAGAGATGATTATATTTCATATGTATCCATGAGTTATTGTAATGTTCCTTGAATATCCATATCAGGCAACTTGTATTGATTGGCAATTATGTGAATTGTTTGTGAAACTCTTTACTTGTATGGTTATTTAATAGTTGTCCCTAGTCGAAGTTTATGTGAGGACACACATGAATATTAGACTAGAACATCGATTGGTTGATGACTATGTTTCGCAAGTCATAGACATGGAGATGTCAAACCAATGATGTGGACATATGTTATGAACATGGGGTTGGACTAACCCAACTTGAGACTGGCAATTAGATTTGCAGCTCTCTCTACATATCGTGTACGTTTTTTCCTTAGACCTGAGATTGTCGCATGTACTTGAGATGTGGATCGACCTACTTTGGGGCTATCAACCGCTACTCCATGACTGGGTAGTCATAAAGGTAGTTTTCGGGTTTGTCCTAAAGTATGCTACAAGGCATGGTCAATCAAGATGGGATTTGACCCTCTCTACTTGAGAGAGATATCTCTGGACCCCTCGAGTGTTCGGATCCAGAAATGCATGGCCGTGCTACATAAGGTTAAGAGTTAACCTAGTAAAGGGATTCCGAATCACAGTATCGAGAAAGGGAGGTCAGCTTGGAGCTAGACCAAATATCGTGAGGCAAAGGGAAAGACATGTACTAAACCTTGTGATGGTTCGTCCGATATGATCTTTGTATGCGTTTAGGAGTTGGCACGTCTTGCTAGGGCCTCTACCAACTATTGACAGAATAAGTGTATTCGTGTCATGTCTATACGTATATGAACCTATAGGGTCACACACTTAAGGGGCTGGATGAAGGGTTTCGCAGCATAGTAAATCAAAAAAATTCTACGGATGCGAACGGGAAAGCCAAGATCTAATCTAGGAGATGCAATCAGTGAGAGGGATAGATGATATCTTAATACCCTTGAAGAAATTGCACAGCGGAACGTTCAGCAGAACGTGGTTGATGTAGTCGTACTAGCCTTCTCCTCCTCACGATCTGATCTGATCCAACGCCGCAAGTGGCGACGCCTCCGAGAGATGCACACGTACGGCACCTCGACGTCTCCTCCTTCCTCGGTCTAGCAAGTGGGGTGGAGAGATAGATTGGATCTACAGCACGACGGCGTGGTGCAAAGGTGGAGAGTTTTTGCGGCAGGCTTCGCCTACGCGCAGTCGGGAGAGAGAGAGGAGGGCAGCAGTATGGCGGCTAGGGTTTTGGGGTGTGGGAGGAGGGTGTGCCCCTGCCCTCTTTATATAGAGGGCTGGCCGGCTGCCCTTGCCCCTCCTCCAAGCCCTAGGTCCGGCGGCCACAAGGGTGGAGTGGGGGCAAGTCTCCCCCTTCTAGAAGATTCCCTAGGGTTTCCCCTAGGGTTTGGTCGGATGGGCCTATGGGGCCTTGTGCCCCTGGCCCAATGCGTCCAGGGCACTCCCTCGTAGTCCCATGCCCCCCCTCCGACAAGTGGGGCCACGTTGGTCCCACTCCGGAAGCTTCTAGAACCTTCCGGTACAATACCTAACATTCCGAAACAATTCTGAAATCCAAAAACTGCTTTCCTATATATGAATCTTATTCTCCGGACCATTCCGGAACCTCTCGTGATGTCCTGGATCTCATCCGAGACTCCGAACAAAAACTCATAAACCAATTATCCATTCTATCCTAGCGTCGAGACACGTTAAGTGTGTGACCCTACGGGTTCGAGAATATGCAGACATGATCTTCTATCAATAATCAACAGCGGGATCTGGAAACCCATATTGACTCCCACATATTCATCGATGATCATATCGGATGAACCACGATGCCAGGATTCAATTAATCCCATATATATTCCCTTTATCACGCGATATTTTACTTGCCCGAGATTCGATCGTTGGTATCGGCATACCTAGTTCAATATCGTTCACAGCAAGTACTTTACTTGTTCCGTAATCCGATATCACTTTGTGATTAACTCCTTAACCACGTGCTTGCAAGCGGTGTTGATATCAATTACCGAGTGGGCCCAAAGTATATCTCTCCGACTTGGGAGGGACAAATCCCATCTCGATACATACAACCCAACAAGTACTTTCCGATCACCTGAGAGACACCTTTATGATCACCCTCTCATAGGATGACGTTTGATGACCTCAAAGCTTTCTTCCGATACCAGGGAGTTGCATTATCTCATGGTCTAAGGAATACAATATTTGACATAAGAAAAAAACTTCACAAAGATGAACACGATGACACAATCTAATTGCTCTGCTTAATTTGGGTCTGTCCATCATATCATTCTCCTAATGACATGATCTCATTATTAATCGACAACTCATGTCTATGGTTAGGAAACCTTAACCATCATTAACCAATGAGCTAGTCCATAGAGGCATACTAGGGACACGGTGTTGTTCATAAACCACACAAGTATCAAAGTTTCCGCTTAATACAATTCTAGCATGGAATATAAAATTTATCATGAACAAGAATTATAATAATAACATCTTTATTATTGCATCTAGGTCATAATTCCAACACTGGAAGCCTAATGAGGATTGGATCCGAATTAGACCAGATTTAGGCTACTAATGGGCTACTAATGTAGAAGCCCACTAGGGATGCCTATAAGAGAGGGTGGGGCGAGCTGATCAGGGTTAGACCTTAGACCATTCCTCCCAGCCGCCATTCCTCACGCATGTGTTGCACGCGTGCACCTAGCAGTCCGTCGTCTGACACTTCCACCCTGTATGTGTGGATACCTCGGAGGTGCTGCATCTGTGGCACTTGGACGAGCCGCGTAAGGAGAGCTGCTCGTGGGACGAGGACAAGGAGGAGACGTAGAACGTCTACACTGCCTCGACGCACTTCATCAATTCCGCAATTGCACGTCTAGTGGTAATCCCGTGATCTATGACAACAGTAATCCTGGTATACATGGTAGAAATTTTTGATTTGCGTTAGTGTAGCCTACCCGTATCCCTTCAGTGGTATCAGAGCCGATGTTGTTCAGTTATAGGTTCGGGATGTTTGCATATGGTGATATGCAGATTTATATGAATGATGTGATCGTTTGTATTGCAGTGGTTCAGGATTTATCTATGATCTTGCTTTCCGTGATCGTGATTCTGAGGTTGTCGAACGACTTATCCCTACCGGTCGGTTTCCGCCATCGGGGTAGACAGTGACACATAAATCCTGTTGAATCACGCGAAGATCAATATGATTGATCGAATTGGAACCTAGATCTAAAATCGATGTACCGTGATCAAAGGAGTTTGATTGAATCGGGATAGGAGTCGGTTTATGGTAAATTTTATTTGCCGATCAAAATCCTTAAAGAAAATTGTGAAGATTCGATCTCTCATTTTTCACGGTTTTCCGGACGCCCGAAGATACCGCGAGGGGCGCTTCCCCTTCGAACCCCGCAGGGGGAGATCCCCTAGACCCCCCTTTATCATAGCCTCTTTTGTATCTCATAAAGGTAACTAGGTGCTGTGATGTCACATGATCCGGTAGAATGCGATTCTATGCATAACTTGTTTGTGTAGGATGTATGTGATCAGTATGGCTCATATATTTATGTGATGCATGTGTGAAAATTTTCATGACCTGCGTGTCGTGAGTAGGGCAACACGGCTGGAGCCATATGTGTTGTCATTTATTGTAATGGCATGTGTGCCAACTTGTGATGATCCCAATACTATGTAATTTTGATTACTAGATGTTAGGAGTAATAGCTTGTAATTAGTTCTTGGAGGACTCATCACTTGGAGGATGGCTCGCATGGAACATGAAGATGGAGATCATCATGGTGGAAAGGTTCTATGGCGATGGAGATCACCATGAGAAAATGGGCCATACTATGTCACATCTATGTGAATGCTATTCTTGTGTCTTTTACTACTATGCATCCTTAGATGATAGAAGTAGAACAATCCTCGAAAACTTAAGTTAAACCATGCCTCCCAACCAAACCTTGCACCATCATATGCCCTATACAATCGTTGGTGGGCCTATGAAATTCGGGTGCCGCGGTTTTCCTTGGCTGGATGGGTTTGTATCGGATACCTACACGCATAAGGTTTGGTGAGCTTGACAAGGTCATCTTAACAGTGAAGGACTTTGGGGCATAAAGGTTAGGCGCCTAGTTTTGACATAGATATGTCACCCAACAACAAGAGTCATATGTGATATGATTAGCAAGTGTTGCTTACCGATTTACCTTGTCTTCTAGCAGTGATGCTAAAGCTCACTAGTCGACTTGTTAATTGTGGATCTTGAATCACTTAGTATCAATAGAGGGATATTGATTTAAGTGGGAGTATATGATATTAAATTGTTTAATATGTTTTACTCTTTCATGGTTACATGGCTTAGTATTTTGCATGTTTTCTATTGTAGATCAATGGCACCGAACACTGCATCACCTTTTTCTTTGTGTTCGATTCTTGACAAAGATAAACTAAATGGAACAAACTATTCGGACTAGGTCCGTAACCTGAGAATTGTTCTCGGATCTGATAAAAAGGAAACGGTTCTGGATACTCGAATCCCCGATGAACCTGTTGATAATGCATATGCTTCCCTCAAGAATGCCTAGAAGAGAGCATGTGATGATTCTCTTGAGGTTAGCTGTCTTATGCTTGCATGCATGGAACCTGAACTCCAAAAGAAGTTTGAGGATCAGGAAGCGTACGATATGCCGTCGCGCTTAAGGACATGTTCCAAGATCAGGCAAGGACTGAGAGGTACAATGTTGCCAAGTCCTTTGTGGAATGCAAGCTAGCAGAGGGAGCAGTTGTAGGCCCCCATGTGATCAAAATGGTTGGTTACTGTCAGACTTTGGAAAATCTTGGTTTTCCACTAGGCCAAGAGTTGGCTACTGACTTCATTTTGGCGTCTCTTCCATCTAGCTATGGGCAGTTCATTTCGAACTACCATATGCATGGGGTGGAGAAGGGCCTTAATGAGTTATGTGGGATGCTAAAAACAACAGAAAGTAACATGAAGAAGTGTGCAGGGCATAGCCATATGATGGCTATCCAGAACAAGCCTAGCTTCAAGAAAAAGGGTACTTCTTTCTTTTTTCGGATGTGTGCATCCATAATGCCAATAGGGCAATTATGTGAATTGTTTGTGAAACTCTTTACTTGTATGGTTATTTAATAGTTGTCCCTAGTCGGAGTTCATGTGAGGACACACATGAATATTAGACTAGCACATCGATTGGTTGATGACTATGTTTTGCAAGTCATAGACATGGATATGTCAAACCAATGATATGGACACATGTTATGAAAATGGGTTGGACTGACCCAACTTAGGACTGGCAATTAGATTTGCATCTCTCTCTACACATCGTATGCGTTTGTCCTTAGAAGAGATTGTGCATGTACTTGAGATGTGGATCGACCTACTTTGGGGCTATCAACCGCTACTCCGTGACTGGGTAGTCATAAATGTAGTTTTCTGGTTTGTCATGAAGCATGTTGCAAGGCATGGTCAATCAAGATGGGATTTTCCCCTCTCTACTTGAGAGAGATATCTCTGGGCCCCTCGAGTGATCGGATCCAGAAATGCATGGCCATGCTACATAAGGTTAAGAGTTAACCTAGTAAAGGGATTCTGAATCACGGTATCAAGAAAGGGAGGTCAGATTGGAGCTAGACCAAATATCGTGAGGCAAAGGGAAAGACATGTACTAAACCTTGTGATGGTCGTCCGATATGATCTTTGTATGCGTTTAGGAGTTGACACGTCTTGCTAGAGGCCGCTACCAACTATTGACAGAATAAGTGTATTCGTGTCATGTCTATACGTATATGAACCTATAGGATCACACACTTAAGGGGCTGGAAGCCTAATAAGGATTGGATCCGAATTAGACGAGGTTTAGGCTACTAATGGGCTACTAATGTAGAAGCCCACTAGGGACGCCTATATAAGAGAGGGTGGGGTGAGCTGACCAGGGTTAGACCCTAGACCATTCCTCCCAGCAGCCACTCCTCACGCCTGTGTTGCACGCGCGGACCTAGTAGTCCGGCGTCTGACGCTTCCACCCTATACGTGTGGATACCTCGGAGGTGTTGTATCTGTGGCACTTGGATGATCCGCGCAAAGAGAGCTGCTCGTGGTACGAGGACAAGGAGGAGACGTAGAACGTCTACACTGCCTCGACGCGCTTCATCAATTTCGCAACTGCGCGTCTAGTGGTAATCTCGTGATCTATGACAATGTGATCCCGGTATACGGTAGAAATTTTGATTTGCCCTAGTGTAGCCTACTCGTATCCCTTTAGTATATCAAATTATAAGTCGTAAAGCTTACAAAATAATTATAATTTTAATCCACATCCATAAAGTATCGAGTCTATATTTAGTTTTGTACCACTTTATATCATTTAGAAAATAGCCATCATTAGCTAGTTAAAACTCGAAAATTGCGTGACATACTCTAGAGAAAACATAGCTAAAATATGCTAAACACATTTTGTCCGAAAGTGTCAATTATAATTAAGTACCTCGTATTAATGGTACACAATAACAAGAATAGCTAGTGCTCGTATGCGAAACATAAATGAATTTCAGTTAAGGTATAGTCATGAACTAATGGAAAAACAAAGTAAAAATGATAGTTCTATTAAAAATAACTTAGGATATTATAAACATAAAAGATTCTAGAATTATGAAGAAGTATGTTTGAGGTTTGTGCATAGTGTATATTGTGCCAAAATCTAATAAAACCTTCTAGATGTTAGACATGACATAATTTTACATATGGAAAAGAAGATCCAATTTTCAGCGATGCTGGGATTTGTTAGTCTATATCGAACGGTCAATATTCAAATTTATTCATACACTATATAGTGGTATAGATTGATATCTTCCATTTGTCGAAAAAATAGCTTTCCATGAAAAAATGCACTTTTCCTAAATTTCAGATAGATGAAAACTCATTTCTCCATGGCCATGGTACAAATCTCGAAGGCGCTCTGTGCAGGTGTTTCTACTCTGGCGATGGTTATGTTTTATTCTCTAGTCTGGTTTTGTTGGTTCATTTTCAATTGGGATAGTTTATTTTCTCATTTAGATTTTGGTGACGGGAGACGGTGCCACTTTGTCTCTTTTGACTTTTCATTTCCAGTTTTTTTGTCAGGGGAGAGAGGTAGAGTGACAAGGTGGAGCCTCAGGCTCAGAGCTGCGACTAGTGGAGTTCATCGGAGGAGGAGGTTGTTGATAAAAACTAAGAGTGGAGAATTATGCAGCGAAATTATTATAAATTTAGCACCGGGTCATTACTCTTCACGGAAGAAAACATATGCTCCATCATACGATGAGTTCGTTGCATAGAAAACAAAAAAAATCCTACAGTTGCAACTGCAAAGATCAAATCTAGATGATACTTGTAACGGTTTTAGAAGGACTCACCCTCGAAGACCGAAAGCGGGACAACGTTACCGCACACAAATATGGTCGATGTAGAATGTACACGTTCGTCCTCGAAGGTCATGAAGACGATCAGCGTCACAATGGGGCAGCGCTTCCATAATCGCTCACACATCCAGCACAACGACGACCTTCGTCCCTTGCTCTAGTTGGGTAGAAAAAGAAGTAGATCCTCAGAAACTCCAGCAGCACTACAAGATGGTGGTGGTGGTGGAGAAGGTCTTGAGCAGGACTTCACCTAAGCACCATACTCGTGATAGTGGATCAGATAGCAAGGTAAGAAGATGCCAACCAAAGGACGAGGAATGGAGTGGTGTGTGAGGGAGGGGTCTCCACCACCTCCTTTTATAGCATGATATAAAATTGTTATGAGCTAATGAGATATGATAATAAACACCTTTATTATTTACCTCTACGTCATATCTCATTCACAAGCTTCTTGTGACTTTGCTTGCCATAGTAAAAACAAGTAACCCCTTGTCTATGTCTTGACTTTGACCTCCCCTTGGATTTTGGATCTTTTCCATGTTAAGATTTGCCTTGGACACGTCCACGATTGTCATTTTTTATGTGGGTTCCAGCAGCATATACATCAGAAGGGGAGGCATCACCTTTCTCCCTCTTTCTGGCTTCTTCATTCAACATATTATTCTTCACCATCTCCAATGTCATCTTCCCATCTGGAGTTGAATTACTAACTAACACAACAAGCATGTTCCAACTGTTAGACATGGAACTCAACAACAACAATGCTTGCACCTCATCCTCAAAGTTGATATTCATGGTTGAGAGTTGATTTATATGGCATTAGAAGACATTCAAGTGTTTAATAACACTTCTTCCATCTCGGTACTCAAGATTTGCAATTATTTTGATTACCTAGGCTATCATTGACTCCAACTTCCGCCACATCTCATACGCATTTAATGCGTTTGCAACATGGTGGAATATATTGTGATTGATGTACAGTCGAATCTGACCTACTACCTTTTGGTTCAGCACTCTCCATTCTTCTTTCGTGACACTTGTTGGAATCTTATCATTCACAATTGGTTGGTACAAAATGTAGGGTTCGTAGCATGGAAAACAGAAAAATTCTATCGCATGAACACACAAAACCAAGATCTAATCTATGGCAAAGCCAAGATCTAATCTACGAGATCGGTGCAACTTAGATTGTAGAGAACTAACCCTGGTAGATCCAAAGCGTTTAACAAGATTGGATTATCATGGTTGATGTATTCGATCACTTGCCGATATCAAGATCGTGTAGACGATCCTTTCGGCGCCACGTTTCGGAAGTGCTTCCGCAGTCGGTCACACGTACGGTAGTCGATGAAGACCTTCCTCTCCCTTGTTCCAGCAGGGCACCGGAGGTTGTAGATCTCCTCGGAATCCTAACAGCATGACGGTGTGGTGGTTGTTGTGGTGGTGGAGGAGAGATTTATGCAGGGCTTCACCTAAGCCGAGGTGACGATGGGCGAGAGAGGTGTGGCGGCTAGGGTTTAGGCGCCAAGGGACAAGGTAGGGGTTCGTAGCATGTAAAACAAAAATTTCTACCGCATACAAACAAACAAGCCAAGATCTATCTACTAGATTGTAGCAACGAGTCAATGGAATAACTCACCTCGAAGATTCCAAAGTGTTTAACGAGAGCGGATTCTCGTGGGTGATGTAGTCGATTTTGCCGATCTCAAGATCGTATACGATCCTTCAGCGTTATGCTCCGGCAGCTCTTGATCGGTCACATCGCTCGCAGACTGATGAAGACCTTCCTCTCCCTTGTTCCAGCAGGTAGCGGAGGTTGTAGCACTCTCATCGCGATTCCCAAAGACGGCGTGGTACCGGAAGTAGAGGGGAGATCTCGCAGGGCTTCGCCTTAAGCCGGAGCGGGTATGGTGGACTATGAGAGAGGCCTTGGCGATCTAGGGTTTAGAGGCACCAAGGGAGGAGCCCAGCCGGCGGCTAGGGTTAGGGTTTCACCCCAACTCGGTGAGTTGGTGGTACCCTAGGCGGCGGCAGGAGGTGGTGGCGCCGACGGCTTGGGGCTAGGGTTTGGAGGGTGCAAGGTGTAGGTCTAGAGGGGCAGCCCTGCCCCTCCTTTTATAGGTGGGAGGGCATGGCCAAGGGGGAGGGAGTCCTCCCCAAACTCGGCCTCCAAGGACGGCGGTGGACGGAGAGGGACTTCCTCCCCAAGTAGGTTTCCTACTCTCCCTCTACCAAGCAAACTTGCCGTTTGACTTTTCAAATTGGCGTTTGACTTTTCAAACTAGGATTTGATTTATCCCTTTATTTTGCTCAGCGATGACACCTAGTACATGATGCAAACATTCCAACTTGTTATGACACATTCATGTACCCTTCCCCTCCGGAGTGTCGGACCTTCCGGAACCTTCTAGAACATTCCCGATGAAAACACCGGAACCATTCTCCAACCCTGAAACAGGACTTTCCTTATATGAATCTTATTCTCCGGACCATTCCGGATCTCCTCGTGATATCCCGGATCCCATCCGAGACTCCAAACAACATTCGGTCTCTTACTCATCATTCCATAACTACTCAACAACATCGAATCCTTAAGTGTGTCTCCCTACGGTTCGTGAATTATGCGGACATGATCGAGACACTTCTTCGAACAATAACCAATAGAGGAATCTGGAAATTCATATGGCTCCCACATATTTGTACGATTACTTTGCGATCGAATGAACCACTTACATACGATACCAATTTCCCTTTGTCTCACGATAGTTTACTTATCCGATGTTTTGATCGTCGGTATCTCTGCATACCTAGTTCAACCTCGTTACTGATAAGTACTCTTTTCTCGTTCCCGTGATATGTGATCCCTTGTGAGCCAGTCACATGCTTGAAAGCCAATTGGGTGACATTCCACCGAGATGGCCCAGAGTATATCTATCCATCATATGGATGGACAAATCCCACTCTTGATCCATGTGTCTCAACCAATACTTTCCGAACACTCAATGCCACCTTTATAACCACCCAGTTACGGTGTGGTGTTTGATGTCATCAAAGCATCCATCTGGTAAAGGTGATATGCATGATCTCATGGTCGAAGGAATTAGGTTACTATGTATCAGAAAGCATATAGCAATTGAACTAATGAAATGACTTGATCTTTATGCTACGCTTATCTATAGGAGTATGTCCACCATATCATTCTCCTAACGATATGATCTTGTTGTTAATAACATCTCAATGTTCATGATAGGGAAACCACAATCATTTATTAACCAACAAGCTAGTATTATAAAGAGGCTTTACCAGGGACTCTAATTTAGTTTACAAATCACACAAGTATTAATGTTTCCTTGTTAATACTGTTATAGCATGAATGTAAACATTTATCATAAACACAAAGATATAATAATAACTACATTTATTATTGCCTCTAGGGCATATCTCCAACAGTCTCCCACTTGCACTAGAGTCAACTAATCTAGATTACATGGTAATATACCGAACACCCATGGCAGTTTGGTCATTTTGCTCTCGAGAGGTTTAGTCAACGGATCCGCCACATTCAGATCTGTGTGTACTTTGCAAATCTTTATGTCACCATCTTGGACATGTTCTCGAATAGCGTGAAAACGTAGCTTGATGTGCTTCAGCTTCTTGTGTGACCTTGGTTCTTGCGCATTGTCTATGGCGCCCATGTTATCACAGTAGATAGACATTGGGTCCAGCGCACTTGGAACCACACCGAGCTCTGTAATGAACTCCTTCATCCATATCGCTTCTTGTGAAGCCTCTGAAGCAACTATGTATTCCGATTCAGTTGAAGATCTCGTCACAACGCTTTGCTTTGCACTCCTCCAGCTAACTGCTGCACCATTCAAAGTAAATACGTATCTAGATTGAGATTTAGAATCATCCGGATCGGTGTTCCAACTAGCATCGGTGTAACCATTAACAACGAGCTGTTCATCACCTCCATAAGAAAGAACCATATCCTTAGTTCTTCTCAAGTACTTAAGGATGTTTTTGACCGTTGTCCAATGATCCACTCCTGGATCACTTTGATATCTGCTAGTCAAACTAACAACATATGCAATGTTGGGTCTAGTACATAGCATGGCATACATTAGAGATCCTATGGCCGAGGCATAGGGAGTCTTACTCATCCTTTCTCTATCTTCTGCCGTTGTTGGACTTTGAGTTTTACTCAAGGTCGATTAGCAACATGGGCAAGAACCCTTTATTGCTATCTTCCATTCCAACCCTATTTAGAACTTTGTCCAAATATGTACTTTGTGACAATGATACTAGGCGTCTCGATCTATCTCTATAAATCTTTATGCCTAATATGTAAGCTGCTTCGCCATGATCTTTCATTGAAAACTATTATTCAAATATTCCTTGACACTATTAAGAAGGTCTACATCATTCCCAATCAACAATATGTCATCTACATATAGTATTAAGAATGCTACAGAGCTCCCACTCACTTTCTTGTAAATACAAGCTTCTCCATAAGTTTGTATAAAACCAAAACTTTTGATCACCTTATCAAAACGTTGATTCCAACTTCGGGATGCTTGCTTCAATCCATATATGGACCGTTGAAGTTTGCATAGCAAACTTAGCATCTTTAGGATCGACAAAACCTTTGGGTTGCGTCATATACAACTTTTCATCAATGTCTCCATTGAGGAACGTTGTTTTGACATTCATCTTCCATATCTCAT
This sequence comes from Avena longiglumis, assembly GCA_030063025.1. Lineage (NCBI taxonomy): Eukaryota > Viridiplantae > Streptophyta > Magnoliopsida > Poales > Poaceae > Avena > Avena longiglumis. Next base: position 55,454,280 of record CP125978.1, read on the forward strand.
AATCATAATATGCAGCGATTGCTAACAAAATCCTCACAGACTTTAGCTTCGCTACTGGTGAGAAAGTCTCATCGTAGTAAACTCCTTGAATTTGTCGAAACCCTTTTGCGACAAGTCGAGCTTTATAGAAAGTAACATTACCATCAGCATCTGTTTTCTTCTTGAAAATCCATTTGTTCTCGTGACCTTTTACCATCCGGTAAGTCCACCAAAGTCCATACTTGGTTTTCGTACATGGATCCAATCTCGGATTTCATGGCTTCTTGCCATTTATTGGAATCTGGGCTCATCATCGCTTCCTCATATGTCGCAGGGTCATCGGTGTTGTCCACCAACATGACACTCATAACGGGATCATACCAATCAGGAGTGGTACGAGTTCTCGTTGACCTCCGAGGTTCTGTAGCAACTACAACGAAGTTTCATGATCATCATCATTAGCTTCCTCTCTTATTGGTGCAGGCATCACAGGAACTTCTTCCGGTGCTGCGCTACTCGCAAGTTCGGGAGAAGGTTCGACAACCTCGTCGAGTTCTACTTTCCTTCCAGTCACTTCTTTCGAGAGAAATTCCTTCTCTAGAAAGGATCCATTCTTGGCAACGAAGATTTTGCCTTCGGATCTATGATAGAAGGTATACCCAATAGTTTCCTTTGGGTATCCTATGAAGACGCACTTTTCCGCTTTGGGTTCAAGCTTGTCCGGTTGTAACTTCTTTACATAGGCTTCGGAACCCCAAACTTCAAGGAACGACAATTTAGGTTTCTTCCCAAACCATAATTCATACGGTGTCGTTTCAACGGATTTAGATGGTGTCCTATTTAAAGTGAATGCGGTTGTTTCTAATGCATAACCCCAAAATGATAGCGGTAAATCTGTAAGTGACATCATAGAACGAACCATATCTAAGAGAGTTCGACTACGACGTTCGGACACACCATTACGCTGTGGTGTTCCCGACGGTGTCAATTGTGAAAGTATTCCGCATTTCTTCAAATGCTCGCCAAACTCGTAACTTAGATATTCACCTCCATGATCAGAATGTAGAAATTTAATCTTTTGTTACGTTGATTCTCCACCTCACTTTGAAATTCCTTAAACTTCTCGAAAGTTTCAGATTTATGTTTCATGAAATAGATATACCCATATCTACTCAAGTCATCTGTGAAGGTAGGAACATAACGATAACCACCGCGTGATGCTACACTCATTGGACCACACATCGGTATGTATGATTACCAATAAGTCCGTAGCTCGCTCCATCATACCGTAAAATGGAGTCTTAGTCATTTTACCCATCGACATGCTTCGCATCTTTCAAGTGATTCAAATCAAGTGATTCAAGAAGTCCATCGAATGGAGTTTCTTCATACGCTTCACTCAATGTGACCAAGACGATGCTGCCACATATAGGTCGAATTATTGCTCGATTTCAAACGTTTAGCTTCAATGTTATTAATATGTGTATTTCCACTATCGAGATTCAATAAGAATAGACCATCTATCAAAGGTGCATGTGCATAAAACATATTACTCATATAAATCGAACAACCATTATTCTCGGATTTAAACAAGTAACCGTCTCGCAATAAACAAGATCCCGATATAATGTTCATGCTTAACGCAGGCACCAAATAACAATTATCTAAGTATAAAACTAATCCCGATGGTAGATGAAGAGGTAGCGTGCCGCCATCACATTAACCTTTGATCCATTTCACGCCGCATTGTCACCTCGTTCTTCGCTAGCTTCCGCTTATTCTGCAAAGACTGTTTGAGTTACAAATATGAGCAACCGAACCAAGATCAAATACCCAGTACTACTACGAGTACTAGTGAGATACACATCAATAACATGTATATCGGATATACCTTTCTTCTTGATGTTGTCGTTCTTCAAATCCGACAAGTACTTTGGGCAATTCCAAAGTTGACCTTCTCCCTTGCAAGAAAGCACTCAAGACGCTTAGGTCCAGCCTTGGTCTTCTTCGTCGGTGCGGTAACTTTCTTACCACCCTTCTTGAAGTGTCCCTTTTGCTTAGACTTGCCTTTCTTGAATTTGGTGGTCTTATTGACCATCAACACTTGGTGCTCTTTCTTCATCTCCACTTCTGCAGATTTTAACATGGAGAAGAGTTCTGGCAACTGCTTGTTCATGATTTGCATATTGTAGTTCATCACAAAGTTCTTGTAACTTGGTGGTAGTGATTGGAGGACACGGTAAATGAAGGGTTCGCAGCATAGAAAACAAAAATTTTCCTACGATGTGAACTATATACCAAGATCTATTTATACTAGATACAAACAACGGGCGGATGTATATCCGTAGAGAACATACCCTTGAAGACCGACAAAGTTTAACGAGTCCAAACTCGTGGTTGATGTAGACGATCTCTTGCCGATCTCAAGATCGAGAGGAAGTCCTAGCGCCGCAAATCAGCAGCGCATCCGTGCACACACGCTCGAGGCACCGAGCAACCTCCGCCTCCTCGCCCAGCGATGCGTGAAGCACAACTCTTTCTTGCCGAAAAGCCACCGGGAACATGTATCTCGCTAGTCCGAGACCATGGGGATAAAATTCTAGAGGGGAGAGAGATCCTTCACGAGGAGGTGTGAGTGAGAAGTGAGAGGAGGCCTTTTATAGGAGGAGGGGAACCCCAAGGGGGAGGCGCATGGGGCTGCCCCTCTCCCCCTCATCATGTGGGTGGACACTCCACTCACAAAACTCCTCCAAATTCCTCCACTCAAAATCCCACTCAAAGATCCCATTAAATTTCCACCAAATTTAATGCAAACTCTCATTAAATAAAACTCTTTATTTTATTCAGAATTTTGTCAATTACTTTAATGACAAACATTCACAAATAACCCCTTGCTAGAATTCTATTTCACATGCATAACCACTTTATGCAATTTCACCAAAAACCTGTTTTGTATCTAGTGAAATAAATTCCTGCGCTTGTTTATTCTTCGGCATGAAACTTTTGCTCCAATTGGATGTCGGTGTCTCTTAAGTGTGTCACCCTACGTTCGTGAATAATGCGGACATGATCGAGACCCTCTCGATCAATAATCGAAGCGGATCCGAGACCCATCGACTCCACACATTCAACGATGACTTTCTTGTGATCGCGGAACCTTTACGCTAGTATCTTAATCCTTTGTCTCACGATATATTACATGTCCGAGATTCGATCATCGGTATCTCCATACCTAGTTTGATCTCGCTATCGACATGCACTCTTTTCTCGTTCCGTGATATAACATTCTAGTGATCAAATCACTTGCTTGCAAGCTAATCAATGTGATATCACCGAGAGGGCCCAGAGTATATCTATCCGTCATCGGGATGAACAAATTCCACTCTTGATCCATGAGCCTCAACTTAACACTTTATTAGTTACGAACCCATCTTTATAATCACCCGTTAGTGTGACGTTTGATGTTATCAAGAATTCTTCCGTGTTAGTGATTGACATGATCTCATGGTCTAAGGATTAGGATCACTTCGTAAGTTGTTATAGCAATATAAACTCAATGACTTTGATCGTAATGCTATACTTCGGATGAATGTTCATCACATCATTACACTAATGTTGTGATCCCGTTATTAACAACATCCAATGTCCATGATCGTGAAACCTTGATCATCTTGTTAATCAACGAGCTAGTTTATGAGAGAGGCTTAACTAGGAACTTTCATTGCTTGTTTATTAAACACACATGTATTAACGCTTCCGTATTAATACAATTATAGCATGCAAAATAAACATCTATCATATACTTGGAATACACATAATAAACAATTTATTATTGCCTCTCGGGGCATATTCCTTCAGTCTCCCACTTGCACTAGAGACAATAATCTAGTTACATAGTGATATATCTAACACCCATTGAGTTCGTGTTGATCATGTTTTGCTCTAGGGAGAGTTTTAGTCAACGGATCTGCTACATTGAGATCCGTATGTACTTTTACAAATCTTTATATCTCCATCCTTGACATGCTCATGGATGGAGTGAAACCGCGCTTAATATGCTTGGAATGCTTGTGAGACCTTGGCTCTTTGGCATTGGCAATGGCACCATTGTTGTCACAATAGATCACCATTGGGTCCAACGCGCGCCACACAACTCCTAGTTCGGATATGAACTCCTTCATCCAAATCGCTTCGAGCCGCTCAAGCAAAGAACATATTCGGCCTCCGTTGTTGATCCCGCTACCACAGTTGTTTGGAGCTCCTCCAACTAACCGCTCCGCCATTCATGAGAAATACGATCCGGATTGAGACTTAGAGTCATCCGGATCGGTGTCAAAGCTAGCGTCGACATAACACTTAGCGACGAGCTCTTCTTCACCTCCAGATACAAGAAACATATCCTTAGTTCTTCTTAAGTACTTAAGGATATTCTTGACCGCTATCCAATGTTCAACCTGGATCCGATTGGTACCTACTAGTCAAACTAATAGCGTGCAGCTACATCCGGTCTTGTACATAGCATGGCGACATTATAGAGCCTATGGTGAAGCATAGGACTTTGTCCATTATCTCTTTCTTCCGCCAAGCCGGACTTTGAGTCTTACTCAATGTCTTGCCTTGCAACATAGGTAAGAACCCCTTCTTACTTCCGGCCCATTTTAAACTTCTTTAAAATCTTATCAAGGTATGTACTTTATGATTCTATTAGGCGCCTAGATCTATCTCTATAGATCTTTATGCCTAATATGTAAGATGCTTCACCTAGGTCCTTCATTGAAAATTTGTCGTTTAGATAACTTTTAACACTGTTTAAAAGTTCTATATCATTTCCGATCAATAATATGTCATCCACATATAGTATCGTAAATGCCACATTGCTCCCACTCACTTTCTTGTAAATACAAGCTTCTCCATAAGTTTGGACAAATCCAAACTCTTTGATCACCTCATCAAAGCGAGATTCCAACTGTGATGCTTGCTTCAATCCATAGATGGATCGCTGAAGCTTGCACACCTTGTTAGCATCCTTAGGATCGACAAAACCCTTTGGTTGTATCATATACAACTCTTCTTCAATATTACCATTGAGAAACGCGTTTTGACATCCATCCGCCATATTTCATAATCGAAATATGCAGCAATTGCTAACATAATCCTAACTGACTTTAGCATCGCTACGGAGAGAAAGTCTCATCGTAGTCAACTCCTTGAATTTGTCGAAACCCTTTACATAAGTCGAGCTTTATAGATGGTCACATTACCATCAAAGACGCTTTTCCTTTGAAAATCCATTTGTTCTCCACGGCCTTTCGGTCGTGAGGTAATTCCACCAAGTTCCAAACTTGATTTTCATACATGGATTCCATCTCGGATTTCATGGCTTCTAACCATTTGTTGGAATCCGGCTCATCATCGCTTCTTCATACGCCGCAGGTCATTATTTTCATCAACCATGAAATTTATGACAGATTTCCGCATCTGGAGTCGCACGCGTCTGCTTGACTGCGAGGTTCGGTAGTACTCTCTTTCGGAGTTTCATGATCATTATCATTAGTTCCTTCTTCAACAGGTGGAGCCAACTCCGGAACGACTTCCGGCGCTGCGCTACTCGCCATACTTTGAAGAGAAGGTTCCATAACCTCTTCGAGTTCTACCTTCCGACTACTCACACCTTTCGCGAGAAACTCTTTCTCTAGAAAGGATCCATTCTTGGCAACAAAAACCTTGCCCTCGGATCTGTGATAGAAGGAATACCCAATAGTTTCTTTAGGGTATCCTATGAAGACGCATTTTTCCGCTTTGGGTTCGAGTTTATCCGGTTGAAGTTTCTTCACATAAACATCGCAACCCCAAACTTTAAGAAATGACAGCTTAGGTTTGTTTCCAAACCACAATTCATACGGTGTCTACACAACGGATTTACATAGTGCCCGATTTAAAGTGAATGCAGCAGCTTAGTGCATAACCCCAAAATGACAACGGCAAGTCCGTCGAGACATCATAGATCGAACCATATCTAATAAAGTACGACACGACGTTCGACACACCATTTCATTGTGGTGTTCCGGCAGTGTGAGTTGTGAAACAATTCCACACTCTTTCATGTGAGTGCTAAACTCAGAACTTAGATACTCACCTCCACGGCCGCATCAGTAGAAATTTGATCTTTCTATTACGATGATTTTCCACTTCATTCGAAATTCCTTGAACTTTTCAAAGGTTTCAGACTTGTGTTTCATCAAGTAGATATAACCGTATCTACTCAAATCATCCGTGAAAGTAACAAAATAACGATATCCTCGCCGACACACTCATTGGACCACATACATCGAATGTATGATTTCCAATAAATGTCGCCTGCTCCATTGAACCGAAAACGGCGTTCTAGTCATCTTGCCCATAAGGCATGGCTCACATGTATCAAATGATTCATAATCAAGTGATTCTAAAAGTCCATCCGAATGGAGCTTCTTCATGCTTAATGCCAATATGACCTAGACGGCATTACATATATGTGGATATATCATCACTAAGTTTAATCCTTTTAGCATCAATATTATGAATATGTGTAACATTATCATCGAGATCCAACAGAAATAAACCATTCAACATTGGTGCATGACCATAAAAGATTTCATTCATATAAATGGAACAACCATTGTTCTCGATTTGAATGAAAACCACTTTGCATCAAACATGATCCAGACATACAATGTTCATGCTCGGTGCACCAAATAACATTATTTAAGTTTATAACTAATCCCGACTTGAAGTGGAGAGGTAGCGTTCGACGGCGATCACATCAACGTTTGATCCATTGCCGACGCATCTTGACCACCCTTGCTAGCGGTCACTGCCCGCGATTCGAGTTACAAATATTAGCACCAACCGCATCAAATACCTGTGCATCTGAGCACTAGTCAAGTACACATCAATAACATGTATATCATATATACCTTTGTTTGCCTTGCGGCCTTCTTGTTCTGCCAGATACTTGGGGCGCTTCTGCCCAAAGGGGTCCCTTACAATAGTAGCACTCGATCGACTTAGGTCCAACTCGGTTTTTTCAGCGCCGCAAATGTGCTTGCCGCCTTACTTCCTTCCGCTTTCCTTCTTGTCTTTCTTGAAACCAGTGTTCCTATTGATCATCAACACTTGATGTTCCTTTTGATCTCCACTTCGCAGCTTTTAAGCATTGATGTAAGCTCGGGAGAGACTTCTTCATGCCTTGCATATTATAGTTCATCACGAAGCTCTTATAGCTAGGTGGCGTAGACCTGCAACACGATGGATGCCTAAGTCAATGGGAATCGTTATTCCCAAGGACACAAGCTTATCGGCAGAATCCGACATCTTGAGTACATGCTCACTAACGGAGTTTCTTCCATCATGCTAAAGAACTTTTCTCAAGCATTGTAGCTCTCTCGAAAGATGTGTGTCGAAAATCATTTTCAACTCACCCATTGTATCAAAAGCATTGCCGTTTGAAACGCTCAAGTTCGGCTAGCCCATACAATATGCCGCAATGAACTAAGTTGTGGTCCTCCGACGAGACAGATAGACATTCTTCTCTTCGTCAGGGCATCGTCAGTGGGGGCCTAACGCGCTTGTAGCACATATTGCTTTTGTGCAGAGAGGAGAATCCTCAAATTCATGGCCCATTCAAGAAAGTTGCTACCGTCGTTGCTAGTTTCTCTTTCTCCATGAACGCATTGAAATTAAAAGTGTGGTGCCATCTACAGAATTTGTAAAGTTTAGACTAAGTGTATGATAGATTGAGTTCAACTAATCTATATTCGAATGAACTCCCACTCAAAAGCGACATCCTCGTGTCCTTTTGGTGATTACATGAACCAAATCCACTACACCAAGTCCGATCATCACGTGAGTCAGTATAGCTTCAAAGGCGAGCATCAAATGGGCATCATATCAACTATATGACTCATGCTTAACCTTTCTTGCCTGGTTCCGAGGCCATGTACATACATGCTAGGCTCGCCAAGTTAGAACCTTAGTATTTTGCGTGTAATCGTCTTACACCAAGTATGGTCGAGGATCCAAGTACACCCGATCATCACGTGATGTCTTGGAGCTGACGAAAACATAATCGGTGCATACTAAAGGAGAACACATTCTTATCTTGATATTTAAAACGAGGGATCATCTTATTATGCTTAACAAAGCGCTAAACAAGCAATATAAGATGCAATCAAACATCATATGTTTAATAGTGAAATTATATGGTTTCCGCAGATGATCTCTATCATGTGCATCGTGGTATGATCACTATCATACCTATATGTGTAAATCCACAATCTATGGGTTTTACACGCTATGTGTTGTAAGAGTATCATCTCATACTTCTACTTACAACACTACCATATCATAACACTAGCCCAAAGAACAATCTAAACTAGACGCCTAATTTATCCATTGCAAGTTTTACGTGGTGAGGGCTTTCGAGATAGAACCGTTTTACCTACTTAACATGAACCACAACGAGGATAATCAAATTGTTGACAACTCGCTTGCAAAATAGATATTGACTATAGTAGGAGAGAGACACCCGCTAGCCACTTATGCAAACTAGTTGCATGTCAAGCGTGGAACAGGTCTCATGTGCGAGGACATGTAAAGTTTGTCCGGCCGCCCATCCCACTATGCCACCAATATCCAAAATCACAAGAAAGGAGCAACAACATGATCATCATCGCCACATACTCATATGTGTACTACTGTAAAGTATCTACATAGATCCGCTCGATAATCAAGGGTTCGCAAGATAGAAAACAAAATTTTCCTCGATGTGAACTATATACCAAGATCTATTTATACTAGATACAAACAACGGCGGATGTATATCCGTAGAGAACATACCCTTGAAGACCGACAGTTTAACGAGTCCAAACTCGTGGTTGATGTAGATCTCTTGCCGATCTCAAGATCGAGAGGAAGTCCTAGCGCCGCAAATCAGCAGCCGCGATCTCGCACACACGCTCGAGGCACTGAGCAACCTCCGCCTCCTCGCCCAGCGATGCAGCGAAGCACAACTCTTTCTTGCCGAAAGCCACTGGGAACATGTATCTCGCTAGTCCGAGACCATGGGGATAAAATTCTAGGGGAGAGAGATCCTTCACGAGGAGGTGTGAGTGAGAAGTGAGAGGAGGCCTTTATAGGAGGAGGGGGAACCCCAAGGGGTGGCCGCATGGGGGCTGCCCCTTGCCCTCCCTCATCATGTGGTGGACACTCCACTCACAAAACTCCTCCAAATTCCTCCACTCAAAATCCCACTCAAAGATCCCATTAAATTTCCACCAAATTTAATGCAAACTCTCATTAAATAAAACTCTTTTATTTTATTCAGAATTTTGTCAATTACTTTAATGACAAACATTCACAATAACCCCTTGCTAGAATTCTATTTCACATGCATAACCACTTTATGCAATTTCACCAAAACCTGCTTTCAGATCTAGTGAAATAAATTCGCGCTTGTTTATTCTTTCGCATGAAACTTTTGCTCCAATTGGATGTCGGTGTCTCTTAAGTGTGTCACCCTACGTTCGTGAATAATGCGGACATGATCGAGACCCTCTCGATCAATAATCGTAAGCGGATCCGGAGACCCATACGACTCCCACACATTCAACGATGACTTTCGTGTGATCGCGGAACCTTTTACGCTAGTATCTTAATCCCTTTGTCTCACGATATATTACATGTCCGAGATTCGATCATCGGTATCTCCATACCTAGTTTGATCTCGCTATCGACATGCACTCTTTTCGCTCCGTGATATAACATTCTAGTGATCAAATCACTTGCTTGCAAGCTAATCAATGTGATATCACCGAGAGGGCCCAGTATATCTATCCGTCATCGGATGAACAAATTCCACTCTTGATCCATGAGCCTCAACATAACACTTTATTAGTTCGAACCCATCTTTATAATCACCCTGCATTGTGTGACGCTTGATGTTATCAAGAAACTCTTCCGTGTTAGTGATTGACATGATCTCATGGTCTAAGGATTAGGATCACTTAAGTTGTTATAGCAATATAAACTCAATGACTTTGATCGTAATGCTATACTTGGATGAATGTTCATCACATCATTACACTAATGTTGTGATCCCGTTATTAACAACATCCAATGTCCATGATCAGGAAACCTTGATCATCTTGTTAATCAACGAGCTAGTTTATGAGAGAGGCTTAACTAGGAACTTTCTGTTTGTTTATTAAACACACATGTATTAACGTTTCCGTATTAATACAATTATAGCATGCAAAATAAACATCTATCATATACTTGGAATACACATAATAAACAATTTATTATTGCCTCTCAGGGCATATTCCCTTCAGTAAATCCCCAAAGCATTAGGAATCACTATACCCAAGCTTTGGAGTTTGTTTGCGTGCCCAGACATCTTAAGCACATGCTCACTGACGGAGCTGCCCTCTTCCATCTTGCAGTTAAAGAACTTTTCAGAAGCCTCATAGCTCTCAACTGCCACGTGAGTCTCAAATATCAGTTTGAGTTCACGGACAATATCATGTGGGTCTGAATTCTCAAACATTTTATGAAGCTCCGATTCTAAACCATACAAGATAGCACACTGAACTGTGGAGTACTGAGTCTTCCAAGCGAGGTAAACATTCTTTACTTCATCCGTAGCATCAGCTGCAGGCGGGTCACCCAGCGGTGCATCCAGCACATAGGTCAAATTACCAGCATTGAGGACAATCCTCAAATTGCAGAACCAATCTGCAAAGTTGCTTCCATTGTTTTTCAACTTTTCTTTCTCTAGGAATGCATTAATATTGATGGTAGGGGCCGCCATTGATCTACAACATATTTGCAATAGTTTAGACTAAGTTTATGACAAATTGAGTTCTAATTAATAGTTAAATTGATCTAGGTGAACTCCCACTCAAAATAATATCCCACACATTGTTTTAGTGATCACACGAACCAAATCCACCACATCAAAACCGATCATCACGAGAGTTGATGTAGCTTCAATGACGAACAATCGACATGTTCATCATATCTACTATATGATTCATGCTTTACCTTTCGGTGATCCGTGTTCGAGACCATGTCCGTACATGCTAGGCTCAAGATCAAACCTTAGCTTCCATGAGCAAATCTGGCTTGCTCACATTGTATACACTTGCGTAATCTAACACACCCTATCATCACGTGGTGCTTCAAACAATGTGCTTTAGCAACGGTGCTTACTAAGGATGAACACTTTAGAACTTGATATTCATGTGCATGAGGGATCATCTTATAATGCTACCGTTAACTAAGCAATACAAGATGCATAAAGGATTAACATCACATGCAATTCATAATATGTGATATGATATGGCCTTTCTTCTTTGTGCTTCCGATTCCATCTTCAATCATGAACATGATCTCCATCATCACCGCATTGCATCAAGGTCAATGACGCTGCCCATGATTGTCGCCCACCAGCTTCAACTATTACAACTACTTTGAATAGACACGGGGGTCTTAACAAATTAAAGACAACCATATGGCTCCTGCCGGTTGCCAACTTACAATAAGGAACATTGCATACATTAAATATGATCACAATCATGGCCATATCACATCACAACACACCCCTGCAAAACAAAGTTAGACGCCTCTGATTTCTTTGCATATTTTACGTGGTTTGGGGCTTTCAATAAGTGTCGATCTAACTTACGAACTGAAGGGAATATGCCCTGAGAGGCAATAATAAAGTGTTTATTATGTGTATTCCAAGTATATGATAGATGTTTATTTTGCATGCTATAATTGTATTAATACGGAAACGTTAATACATGTGTGTTTAATAAACAAACAGAAAGTTCCTAGTTATGCCTCTCTCATAAACTAGCTCGTTGATTAACAAGATGATCAAGGTTTCCTGATCATGGACATTGGATGTTGTTAATAACGGGATCACAACATTAGTGTAATGGTGTGATGAACATTCATCCGAAGTATAGCATTACGATCAAAGTCATTGAGTTTATATTGCTATAACAACTTACGAAGTGATCCTAATCCTTAGACCATGAGATCATGTCAATCACTAACACCGGAAGAGTTTCTTGATAACATCAAACGTCACACCGTAACAGGGTGATTATAAAGATGGATTCATAACTAATAAAGTGTTATGTTGAGGCTCTTGGATCGAGAGTGGAATTTGTTCATCCCGATGACGGATAGATATACTCTGGGCCCTCTCGGTGATATCACATTGATTATCTTGCAAGCAAGTGATTTGATCACTAGAATGTTATATCACAGGAACGAGAAAAGAGTGCATGTCGGTAACGAGATCAAACTAGGTATGGAGATACCGATGATCGAATCTCGGACATGTAATATATCGTGAAACAAAGGTATTAAGATACTAGCGTAAAAGGTTCTGACGATCACAAGAAAGTCATCGTTGAATGTGTGGGAGTCAGTATGGGTCTCAGATCCCGCTCGATTATTGATCCGAGAGGGGTCTCGATCATGTCCGCATTATTCACGAACCGTAGGGTGACACACTTAAGAGACACCGACATACAATTGGAGAAAATGTTTCATGCCGAAGAATGAACAAGCGAGAATTTATTTCACTAGATACCGAAACAGGTTTTTGGGTGAAATTGCATAAAGTGGTTATGCATGTGAAATAGAATTCTAGCAAGGGGTTATTTGTGAATGTTTGTCATTAAAGTAATTGACAAAATTCTGAATAAAATAAAAGAGTTTTATTTAATGAGAGTTTGCATTAAATTTGGTGGAAATTTAATGGGAATTTGAGTGGACTTTTGAGTGGAGGGAATTTAAAGGAGATTTGTGAGTGGAGTGTCCACCACATGAAGAGGGAGGGCAAGGGGCAGCCCCATGCGCCTGCCACCCCTTGGGGTCCCTCCTCCTATAAAAGGCCCCCTCCTCTTGTCTCTCACGCCTCCTCATGAAGGATCTCTCTCCCCTCTAGAATTTATCCCCATGGTCTCGGACTAGCGAGATACATGTTCCTGTGGCTATTCGGCAAGAAAGAGTTGTGCTTCGCTGCATCGCTGGAGCGAGGCGGAGGTTGCTCGGTGCCTCGAACATGTGTGCAGCACGGATGCGCTGCTGATTTGCGCTAGGACTTCCTATCGATCTTGAGATCGGCAAGAGATCGTCTACATCAACCACGAGTTGAACTCGTTAAGATTTGTCGGTCTTCAAGGGTATGTTCTCTACGGATATACATCCGCCCGTTGTTTGTATCTAGTATATAGATCTTGGTATATAGTTCACATCGTAGGAAAATTTTTGTTTTCTATGCTGTGAACCCTACAGTGGTATCAGAGCCGGATCTATGCGTAGATACTTTACACGGGTAGTACACATATGAGTATGTGGGCGATGATGATCATGTTGTTGCTCCTTTGTTGTAATTTTGGATATTGGTGGCATAGTGGGATGAAGCGGCCCGGACAAACTTTACATGTCCTCGCACATGAGACCTGTTCCACGCTTGACATGCAACTAGTTTGCATAAGTGGCTAGCGGGTGTCTGTCTCTCCTACTATAGTCAATATCTATTTTAAAGCGTTTAGTTGTCAACAATTTGATTATCCTCGTTGTGGTTCATGTTCAGGTAAGAACGGTTCTATCTCAAAGCCCTAAGCCACGTAAAACTTGCAATGGATAAATTAGAGGCGTCTAGTTTAGATTGTTGTCGGCTAGTGTTATGATATGGTAGTGTTGTAAGTAGAAGTATGAGATGATACTCTTACAACACACATAGCGTAAAATCCATAGACCTTGGATTTACATATAGGTATGATAGTGATCATACCACGATGCACATGATAGAGATCATCTGCGGAACCATATCATTTCACTAATAAACATATGATGTTTTGATTGCATCTTATATTGCTTGTTTAGCGCTTGTTAGCATAATAAGATGATCCCTCATTTAAATATCAAGATAAGAATGTGTTCTTCCTTTAGTATGCACCGATTATGTTTTCGCCGCCCAAGACTTCACGTGATGATCGGGTGTTCTTGGATCCACGACCATATTTCGGGTGTAAAACAGTTACACACGGTCATACTAAGGTTCTAACTTCAGCCTAGCATGTACAGACATGGCCTAACACGGACCGAAAGGTTAAGCATGAGTCATATAGTTGATATGATGCCCATTTGATGCTCGCCTTTGAAGCTATACCGACTCACGTGATGATCGGACTTGGTAGTGGATTTGGTTCATGTAATCACCAAAAGGGCACGAGGGATGTCGCTTTTGAGTGGGAGTTCATTCGTAATATAGATTAGTTGAACTCAATCTATCATACACTTAGTCTAAACTTTACAAATTCTGTTGTAGATGGCACCACCGCTTTTAATTTCAATGTGTTCATGGAGAAAGAGAAACTAGCAACGAACGGTAGAAACTTTACCGAATGGGCCATGAATTTGAGGATTCTCCTCTACGCACAAAAGCAATATGTGCTAGAAACGCCGTTAGGCCCCCCACCTTTTTGATGATGCCCCGACGAGGAGAAGAATGTCTATCGACTTGTCGAGGACCACAACTTAGTTCATTGCGCATATTGTATGGGCTAGAGCCGAACTTCGAAGCTTCAAAACGGCAATGCATTTGATACAATGGGTGAGTTGAAAATGATTTTACACACATGTCGTAGAGAGCTACAACGCTCGTAAAATTTCTTTAGTCAAGATGATGGAAGAGTACAGCTCGTTAGTGAGCATGTACTCAAGATGTCAAGTTACACCGATAAGCTTGTGTCCTTGGGAATATCGATTCCATTGACTTAGGCATCCATCGTGTTCTCGCTTCCGCCACCTAGCTATAAGAGCTTCGTGATGAACTATAATATGCAAGGCATGAAGAAGTCTTCCCGAGCTTCACAATGCTTAAACCGAAGTGGAGATCAAAAGGAACATCAAGTGTTGATGATCAATAGGAACACTGGTTTCAAGAAAGACAAGAAGGAAAACTAAGGAAGTAAGGGAGGCAAGCCTGCTGCCGCTACCAAAAGAAAACCCGAGTTGGACCTAAGTCCGATTCGAGTGCTACTATTGTAAGGGGATCGCCATCGAAGCGAATCGCCAAGTATGCGCATAAGAAGGCCGGCAAGGCAAACAAAGGTATATATGATATACATGTTATTGATGTGTACTTGACTAGTGTCGCAGTAGCACCGGTATTTGATACCGTTCGT
The DNA here is from genome assembly GCA_030063025.1 of Avena longiglumis. NCBI lineage: Eukaryota > Viridiplantae > Streptophyta > Magnoliopsida > Poales > Poaceae > Avena > Avena longiglumis. The sequence goes on from CP125978.1 coordinate 55,469,510, forward strand.
TGCCATAATATTTGTAACTCGAATCGGGTCGCGAACAAGCACCGCTAGCGGGTGAGGTCAAGATGCGTGTCGCAATGGATCAAGCGTTGATGTGATCGCCGGAACGCTGCCTCTCCACTTACCGCCGGGATTAGTTATAAACTTGAATAAATGTTATCCGGTGCCCGACCGAGCATGAACATTGTATCTCGATCGTGTTTGATGCGAAGTGGTTATTCATTTAAACCGAGAACAATGGTTGTTCCATTTATATGAATGAAATCTTTATGGTCATGCACCGATGAATGGTTTATTTCTATTAGATCTCGATGATAATGTTACACATATTCATAATGTTGATGCTAAAAGGATTAAACTTAATGATGATATATCCGCATATATGTGGCACTGCCGTCTAGGTCATATTGGCGTTAAACGCATGAAGAAGCTCCATTCGGATGGACTTTTGGAATCACTTGATTATGAATCATTTGATACATGTGAGCCATGCCTTATGGGCAAGATGACTAGAACGCCGTTTTCCGGTTCAATGGAACGAGCGACAGATTTATTGGAAATCATACATTCTGATGTATGTGGTCCAATGAGTGTGTCGGCGCGAGGTGGATATCGTTATTTTGTTACTTTCACGGATGATTTGAGTAGATACGGTTATATCTACTTGATGAAACACAAGTCTGAAACCTTTGAAAAGTTCAAGGAATTTTAGAATGAAGTGGAAAATCATCGTAATAGAAAGATCAAATTTCTACGGTCCGACCGTGGAGGTGAGTATCTAAGTTACGAGTTTAGCACTCACATGAAAGAGTGTGGAATTGTTTCACAACTCACACTTGTAACACTGAATCGGCCCTATGCAAGTTTTAGCGAAACCCGCCAAACCCGCATAGAAACGATTCAAAGGTGCTCACCAGCACTTTCGCGGTGGAAAACGTAATAACATTACACAACAGTCCTCGATGGGACCTGTAATGTAGATATATAAATGACTCAATGAGTCCAGAATACAGATATAATATACAGAGATCCAAATCACCTTGAAAACGATAGAGCGCCCAGCTACGACAAGATGCAAATGGGGCTAAGAGCCTCAAGAATAACCATGGCGCCCATAACCGCCGGGCCAAAGCGGAAGGGTAACCTCGCTAACGACGCCGATCTCAAAACCTGCCCAAACAAAAGGGTGCCGACAAAGGGCAAAGGAAAAAGAGGAGCCAAGATCGAGGCCATTACACGGCGAGGCTAGAATTCCGGCGGTCCTCGCCACATAGGTATGGTGGATCAAGGCAGCAAGAAGCACTAAACAACCTATAGAGACTCGATACAACCGGCGACTATTAGAGAGGGTAAGAAAGACCTATTCGAACCAACTGATACTATCATCAAACAACCCATCCCGGTGTTTCCCCTCGAGACCAAACGAGGAAGTCAACCGAGGAACTCACGCTGGCGCTTTATTTATTCGGGCCACAGCAGCAATTACTAGTCGTATAGATAACCATCCTGATAAAATAAGCAGTGGGTCATTTTAGTTAACCATTCCATTGTAGTTGCAACACTTACTAATCAGATACAATTAGCATGAGATAACCCAAAACCCAAATAGCTTGTTGGTACTTTTATTTAGCCATTCCGCTAGAAGTTGCAATACTTACTAGTCGATACAATGGTCGCAAGCTTACACTCCAAACAAGCAATTGTGGGCGATTATTAGCCATTCCGTTATAGTGAAGCTGATTTCTAGTCATTATAAAGTCAAATTTATAGTACTACTTTAGTTATGCTTGTGTATGATCGAGATATCTATCCAAGTCGTCCATAACCCATGACACGGCTTTCGAAAGTTTTACCCGCCGGGTGCACCAATAGCAACACACGCCGATCAACCTCGAAAACCAAATCAAAACCCAACGAGGCCTTCACGACAAAGCAATCACAGATTCGAAATATTTGTGGGGCCACCCCATTGAGTAGACCCAACGGAGCCACCGACTCGAGACGGACTCAAGGTTTGCGACAATGGTCAGAACGATCGGGAACCCAAAACTGGGATTGTCGATACCGAAAAACATTCCGCTTACCTAAATAAGACAGTGCTCCTCGCACAATCGTAAATAAACAAAGCATGGCATAAGTACAGGATAGTAAACAAAACCTCAAACTAGTTTGTGGCCCCAAGAAATAAGACTGAATCAAGCTCGCTCGGGGTCCCATATACCTCCGGATGTGGATAGCGATAAATCAAGGAACAAGTATCAAGTACTGGGTCCCACGGACACAAGTATGCTCAAAACCAAATATTATCTATCACCCACCGATGCCTCTGCTTACTTCAATTTTAGTTGTTAAACAGAATTAAAGTGAACGATAAGTAAAGCCATGATCATCTCCAACGCCAAACATGCGGCAAAATACTCCAACAATCGTGGTTCTCTACGACACGCAACAAGATTTGAGCAAGCGATCACGACGCCAAGTCCAACTATCTACCAAACAATGTAATAGGGTGTGTCCAAGGCAATATAGGGCTGCAAGGGATATCACGGATACGGAAACTAGAGCATCGCAACACGTATAGCAATAGATCAACAGGAGGAATAAATACTATAAAAGTAAGATAGGTAGAAAGGGGAGATGCTCTTTGAAAACATTGCCAAGGTTTATCCAAGATCGGGTCGACAATCTGATCAACTCAACGGCCTTATTCGCGAAGAAGCAAAACACTAGAAGAAACACCGGATGCAATATTTAATACAACGAAGAGATCGGCATGATGCATGTACGATGAATGACATGGCAAGGGTGCAATGCGATTAGGTCATATTAAGCGGAACCGGGGTCCCGACAATTAATTAAATAGTTCTAGTTGTTTAGGTACCCCGCAATTAAATGTTGTTTTAGCATGGTAAAAGATAGCACCGGTTCGCTAATAAAATTTAAATGAGGCCAATATAAGGCTAGATTTGCTCGCATATGGGCCCCATATTTAATTATAAGGTGAATCGGCATAAGGCCCCCAAACCACATGATAATATGCATGCGTGAACATTTAATATGCAACAAGTTGTTATTACATTATAAAATAGGGTTTCGGAAAAGGGTTCACATTAGGGGTCTCGACGAACTTGAGGTTCCGGTTCGGGTCGGTCTCGTGGTTCGGGATCGTTCGGACTCCGGGTTTAGGGTCTTCAGATCGGGAAGTAATCTGTCGCATCCGCGTGGTCGGGCCATGTTGTCGGTCTTGACGCCTCACGGAGTTCTTGGCGTTTCGAGGAAGTACTTGTTCGGCGTGGCATCGGATTCGCCTGGTCGCCGATCTTGTCGCTAAGATCTGGTCGTGTCCTCGTGTCGGGTCGGTCTTGGTGTTCGAGGTGAAGCGCTTGGCGTTCTGGGGTCTTGGTGTTCGGTGATATCGATCTTCGGATCCATGTCGTCGCACCCAGGGTCTCGGTTTCTTCGGGATCCGGGAAGGAGGCCTTGACGTCCGTGAAGGAGTTCATGGCGTTCCCAGATGGTTCTTCGGGTTAGGATAAGGAGAGCTTGGAATACGGCGGCAGATTAAGACGATAAAGCATCGGTAGGTCTTGGTTTTCTCATATCGTCACCCTCTTGCAGCACTGGAGCTGAAGTAGAGCGTCTAGGTACCATCTTCACATGTCCCTCCATCGTTGCATCTTCGCACCTGCTACTCACCAAAACAAAAGCAGGTTAGAAGCATCGTAAGTGCACGCAGAGGAGGAAGGCTGCCGCGAGGCGCATGAACGGCGACGCCCGGCGAAGCCGCAGAGGAGGGCGGTCGGGCCTGAAGCGCATACGGGCGAAGAGGCGAACGCTGCTCGACCAGCGACATGCGCGGAGCTCTGGTACAGCACCGGAGAAGAGGGCGGATGCGGGCGCGGTCGGATGCGCGCGAGCGTGAGCGGGTTGGGGACGTGGCGAACGGCGCGGAGAGGGCGGTGACTGGGCGGGCGGTGGCGGCGAGAGAAGCCCGGGCGGAGGTGGGGAGGGGCGGAGGGGTCTGCCGAGGAGGCGCCATGGGGCGGCAGGGTGCGGCGGCCGGGAAGAGGGCGGAGGCGAGGCGGAGGTCGGCGAGGGTCCGGGCGCCGTGGGAAGGCGGGGCCGAGGGGCGGTGGAGCCTGGGTCGAGGAGGCGACGTGGCCACGCCGAGGGGAGGGGAGGCCGGCGGGCGAGCTCAAGGCCGCCATGGGAGCTGGCGGTGAGCCGGACGGGGAGAGGAGGGTGGAGCTGGAACTGCAAGGGTGAGGCGGGCGCACAGGCATGAGGGGCGAGGGAGGCCGAGCGTCTGGTCGGGCGGGCTTGGGAGGCCGAGGGCGGCGGGTCGACGGCGCGGGCGACGCTGCAAGGGAAGGCTGGAGGGCGCCGCAGAGGAACGAGGCGAGGGAGGTACCAGGCGGGTGCTCATGAGGAGGCGGCGGGTGAGGTCGATCGGGAGGTAGGGGAAGGAGGACTGCGTGGGGGCGGGCAGAGGGAAGAGGAGTGGGCCAGGTGGGGCTGGGGTGGTTGGCGGGTGGGTGGACCGGCCCCTGTGCGTGTGTGGTGTGTGTGGTGTTGTGTGTGGGAGTGGGAGAGAGGTGAGGGTGGAGAGGTGGCATAAGGGGATTGGTTGAGAGGGAGAGGCAGGGTGACGTGGCGGCCTGGGATAGGTGGGGGTGATGTGGAGGTAGGGTGGGTAGTTTAGGTCTAGGTAGAAAAGGGTTATGGGTGGGCCGTTTTAATTTCTGGGGGTGGTCGTTCGGGTCGGATCGCCCGCTGATCGCCCACTAAAAATAATTCCAAATTTTATTTATTTCAAATGCACCGTTTGCAAACCGATAGCAGACAACAAAATATTCCAGAGGCCCGGGGTTTGCATTTTGAACATAGGCGGGCGTTTAAAACAAAACTAGGTTTTTCAGAATAGTTTTATGCAAGCAAATGCAAGATGATGACGATGCCCAAATGCAATGTGACATGATGACATGAGCATGCGGTCATGATGATGCAATGCACAAAACAACGCGATTTTCTAGTAGTGGTTTTGTGGGATGCCACATCGACACCACTAACAAGGGATCTCGCCTCGAGATCCGCCTCATGGTACCGAAGGAAGGTCGGCGATTCTGCCTTCTCGCTGTAGATCCTCGCGACACCACTAACAAGAGGTCGTTGTCACGATCATCAAGAGAACACTCCGAAAACAACGGACGAAGTTAAAGGTAAGGCCACCTCTAACTTCCATGGAAGGAGTAAAATTGCATCGATCCACCATTCCATATACAAAAGCAAATGATAAGAGTAGTGGTATGGTCGCGACTCCATCCCGCACTCAAAGCATTACTCCGTACACGAACAGGTAGATTATGCAACCAACCCTCAGGATTCAGACTGAAGATCTCGACAAGCGAGGTTCGGAAACAAAGGAGGGATGCAGACTCTGCATCGGATCTGGCGTAGAGGATGTCGTCGCGTCGGAAAACACCGGAAGGCACAAACAAGGAACAAAGAATGGTACCACAGAAGACGGATTCCTCAGGCAGCATGAACACCGGATGGTAGGACACCGTTATCAAAGAAGGAAGCGAAACCCTGAAGGTACGACGGAACCCAACCACGAGAATTCCTGGACTCGAAGAAAGGGACGAGAGCGGATTTAAAACACGTCGAGATAAGAGGAGAATAACAGAGGGGTAAGGAGTAAAATCAGACCTAATCAGAACTATCCAACCGATTTTGGAAAATAGTTTTGACACTTACTGCCGTTAGCTAGGTTATCCACAGTCTGGACTTGTGGGGTATCGCAACCGCCGAGCTCGATACCACTCAGAACACCTCGATCGCCCTATGCAAGTTTTAGCGAAACCCGCCAAACCCGCATAGAAACGATTCAAAGGTGCTCACCAGCACTTTCGTATGGTGGAAAACGGCAATAACATTACACAACAGCCCTCGATGGGACCCATGTAATGTATATATATAACAATGACTCAATGAGTCCGTAATACGATATAATATACGAGATCCAAATCACCTTGAAAACGATAGGCGCCCACGGACAAGATGCAAATGGGCTAAGAGCCCCAAGAATAACCATCGGCGTCCATAACCTGCCCAGCCAAGCCGGAAGGGTAACCCCGCTAACGACGATCTCAAAACCTGCCCAAACAAAAAGGGGTGCCACAAAGGGCAAAGGAAAAGAGGAGCGTGATCGAGGCCAAGACACGGCGAGGCTAGAATTGGCGGTCCTCGCCACATAGGTATGGTGGATCAAGCGGCGCAGAAGCACTAAACAACCTATAGAGACTCGATACAACCGGGCGACTAGAGAGGGTAAGAAAGACCTATTCGAACCAACTCGATACTATCATCAAACAACCCATCTGGTGTTTCCCTCGAGACCAAACGAGGAAGTCAACCGAGGAACTCACAGTTGGCAGTTTTATTTATTCAGCTTTGCAGCAATTACTAGTCGTATAGATAACCATCCCGATAAAATAAGCAAATGGGTCATTTTAGTTAACCATTCCGTTGTAGTACACTTACTAATCGATACAATTAGCATGAGATAACCCAAAACCCAGCTTGTTGGTACTTTTATTTAGCCATTCCGTTAGAAGGTAATAAATACTTACTAGTCGATACAATGGTCAAGCTTACACTCCAAACAAGCAATTGTGGGCAGTATTATTAGCCATTCCGTTATAGTGAAGCTGATTTCTAGTCATTATAAAGTCAAATTTATAGTACTACTTTAGTTATGCTTGTCTATGATCGAGATACTGTGCTCCAAGTCGTCCATAACCGCGGACACGGCTTTGAAAGTTTTACCCGGGTGCACCAATAGCAACACACGCCGATCAACCTCGGAAAACCAAATCAAAACCCAACGAGGCCTTCACGACAAAGCAATCACAGATTCAAATATTTCAGGGGCACCCCATTGAGTAGACCAACGGAGCCAGGTGACTCGAGACGGACTCAAGGTTTGCGACAATGGTCAAAACGATCGGGAACCCAAACTGGATTATCGATACTGCGAAAACATTCCGCTTACCTAAATAAAGACAGCAGCTCCTCGCACAATCGTAAATAAACAGTAGCATGGCATAAGCACAGGATAGTAAACAAAACCTCAAACTAGTTTGGCCCCAAGAAATAAGACTGAATCAAGCTCGCCTGTGGGGGTCCCATATACCTCCCGGATGTGGATAGCGCGATAAATCAAGGAACAGTATCAAGTACTGGGTCCTACGGACACAAGTGGGCGCTCGAAACCAAATATTATCTATCACCCACCGATGCCTGCTTACTTCAATTTTAGTTGTTAAACAGGAATTAAAGTGAACGATAAGTAAAGCCATGATCATCTCCAACGCCAAACATGCGGCAAAATACTCCAACAATGTGGTTCTCACGACACGCAACAAGATTTGAGCAAGCGATCACGACGCCATAAGTCCAACTATCTACCAAACAATGTAATAGGGTGTGTCCAAGGCAATATAGGGCTGCAAGGGATATCACGGATACGGAAACTAGAGCATCGCAACACAGATAGCAATAGATCAACAGGAGGGAATAAATACTATAAAAGTAAGATAGGTAGAAAGGGGGAGATGCTCGCCTGAAAACATTGCCGAAGGTTTATTCGAAGATCGGGTCGACACTCGCATCAACTCAACGGCCTTATTCGCGAAGAAGCAAAACACTAGAACAAACACCAGATGCAATATTTAATACAACGGCAGAAGATCGGCATGATGCATGTACGATGAATGACATGGCAAGGGTGCAATGCGATTAGGTCATATTAAGCGGAACCGGGGTCCCGACAATTAATTAAATAGTTCTAGTTGTTTAGGTACCCCGCAATTAAATGTTGTTTTAGCATGGTAAAAGATAGCACCGGTTCGCTACACAAATTTAAATGAGGCCAATATAAGGCTAGATTTGCCCGCATATGGGCCCCATATTTAATTATAAGGTGAATCGGCATAAGGCCCCCAAACCACATGATAATATGCATGCGTGAACATTTAATATGCAACAAGTTGTTATTACATTATAAAATAGGGTTTCGGAAAAGGGGTTCACACATTAGGGGGTCTCGACGAACTTGAGGTTCCGGGGTTCGGGGTCGGTCTCAGGGTTCGACGGGATCGTTCTCGGACTCCGGGGTTTAGGGTCTTCAGATCGGGGAAGTAATCTTGTCGCATCCGCGGTGGCCATGTTGTCGGTCTTGACGCCTCACGGAGTTCTTGCGTTGGGGAGGAAGTACTTGTTCGCGTCGGCATCGGATTCGCCCTAGTCGGTGCCGATCTTGTCGCTAAAGATCCGGTCGGTCGTGTCGGGTCGGTCTTGGCGTTCGAGGTGAAGCGCCATGCTCGGGGTCTTGGTGTTCGGTGATATCGATCGGATCCATGTCGCCGCACCTGTGGTCTCGCTTTCGGTTCCGGAAGGAGGCCTTGACGTCCGTGAAGGAGTTCATGGCGTTCCCAGATGGTTCTTCGGGTTAGAGAAGGAGAGCTTGGAATACGGGCAGATTAAGACGATAAAGCATCGGTAGGTCTTGGTTTTCTCATATCGTCACCCTCTTGCAAAGATCGAGCTAGTAGCGCCTAGGTACCATCTTCACATGTCCCTCCATCGTTGCATCTCGACACGCTACCTCGGACAAAACAAAAAGGTGTTAGAAGCATCGGGGGGTGCACGGCAGAGAGGAAGGCGCCGAGGGCGCATGAACGGCGACGCCCGCAACGAAGCTGGCAGAGGAGGCGGTCGCCTTTCGCACAAATGGGCGAAGAGCGAACGCGCCGCGGCTCGACCAGCGGGATGCGGCGAGCCTGGCAGCACGGGGAGCAGAGGGCGGCGGATGATGGGCGGCACATGCGGCGGAGCGGAGCTGGGGGACGTGGCGAACAGCCCGAGAGGAGGGCGGTGACTGGGCGCGGGCGGCTTATGGAGAAGCCCGCGGGTCGGGCGGAGGTGGGAGGCGCGGGGCGCGGCCGAGGAGGCGCCTGGCGACGAGGTGTGGTCGCCGAAGAGGCGGCGAGGCCGGAGGTCGGCGAGGGTCGGTGGCGGGCGCCAGGGGGAGGCGGGGCCGAGGGCGGTGGCGGTGGAGCCTGGGGTCGGGGAGGCGGCACGGCCACGCCGGAGGGGAGGAGGCCGGCTGGCGAGGCTGAGCTGGGGAGCAAGGGGCGGTGAGCCGGGACGGGAGAGGGAGGTGGAGCTGAACCGGCGAGGTGCAGAGGCGGGGTGGCGCGGCCAGGGGCGAGGAGGCCGGAGCGCCGCGTCGGGCGGGGCTTGGGGAGGCCGAGGGCGGGCGGGGTCGGCCATGGGCGACGCGTGCGGGAAGGCTCGGGAGGGGCGCCGGCAGAGGGGGAACGAGGCGGAGGAGAGGTACCAGGCGGCGGGGTGCTCGCGGTGAGGAGCGGGCGGCGGGGCGAGGTCGATCGGGAGGTAGGGGAAGGAGGGGCTGCGTGGGCACGTGGGGCCAGGAAGAGGGAGTGGGGCCGGGCCGGGGTGGTGGGCGCGGTGGGTGGACCTGCCTGTGTGTGCGTGTGTGGTGTGTGTGTGGTGTTGTGTGTGGGAGTGGGGAGAGAGAGAGAGGTGAGGGAGTGGACAGAGGTGGCATAAGGGGATTGGTTGAGAGGGAGAGGCAGGGTGACGTGGCGGCCTGGGATAGGTGGGGGTGATGTGGAGGTAGGGTGGGTAGTTTAGGTCTAGGTAGAAAAGGGTTATGGGTGGGCGTTTAATTTCCGGGTGGTCGTCGGTCGGATCGCCTGCTCGAACGCCCCCACTAAAAATAATTCCAAATTTTATTTATTTCAAATGCACCGTTTGCAAACCGATAGCAGACAACAAAATATTCCGGAGGCCCGGGGTTTGCAGTTTGAACATAGGCGGGGCGTTTAGAAAACAAAACTAGGTTTTTCTGTAAATAGTTTTATGCAAGCAAATGCAAGATGATGACGATGCCCAAATGCAATGTGACATGATGACATGAGCATGCGGTCATGATGATGCAATGCACAAAACAACGCGATTTTCTAGTAGTGGTTTTGCGGGATGCCACACCTGCCGGAATACCATAGCGAAATGGTGTGTCGGAACGTCGTAATCGTACTTTATTAGATATGGTTCGATCTATGATGTCTCTGACGGACTTGCCGTTGTCATTTTGGGGTTATGCACTAGAAACTGCTGCATTCACTTTAAATCGGGCACCATCTAAATCCGTTGAAAAGACACCAGATGAATTGTGGTTTGGAAACAAACCTAAGTCATTATTTCTTAAAGTTTGGGGATGCGATGTTTATGTGAAGAAACTTCAACCGGATAAACTCGAACCCAAAGCGGAAAAATGCGCCTTCATAGAATACCCTAAAGAAACTATTGGGTATTCCTTCTATCACAGATCCGAGGGCAAGGTTTTGTTGTTAAGAATGGATCCTTTCTAGAGAAAGAGTTTTCATGAAAGGTGTGAGTGGAAGGTAGAACTCAAGAGGTTGTGAACCTTCTCTTCAAAGTATGGCTAGTAGCGCAGTCAATGGAAGTTGTTCCGGAGTTGGCTCCACCTCGCTGAAGAGGGAACTAATGATAATGATCATGAAACTCCGAAGAGAGTACTACCAACCTCGCAGGTCAAACAGACGCGGCAGGCAGCCGGCTGTTGAAATCCTATCATGAATTTCATGGTTGATGAAAATGATGACCCCGACGTATGAAGAAGCGATGATGAGCCCGGATT